>JAQFVV010012403.1:16682263-16929557 GCA_028023455.1 Epiperipatus broadwayi | reverse complement strand
ATAAATTTATTAATGATTAAACCATGAATCAGATTTTAATTCATATGAAAGACTTAAAAATCGCTCAGACTTGTTTATATACTGAGCAGATTTATTTGAATATAAAATATTAATTTGAATTTTTATTCGCACAGCACATACACACATTCACGCTATAAAACATATTAAACATAATAAAGTATAGACTGATAAATACAAGTTTCCTTTTTACATTTTGAAGTCTGGATTATGGTTTATTACTTAGATATCACTTAAGTTCAAAGTTCATGTTTTGAAAAGGTCTAGATTAAATGAATCACAAGTAATAAGATTAAATATTAAAGCAAATTTGCCTAGATTTATTATGAAGTGCATCATTTGCGTTAACTAAATTGCCTTACACAAGTTTAATTGAGTGAATTAGTACCAATAAAACAAACTTCCTTTTTAGGATTTAGTTTTGCAGCTTTAAGCTGCTTGGTAGTGGATTGGAAACGTGGGAGATGGCTTTCCTCATCAGGTGATTTTAAAGCAGGCATCATCAGTGCAGCAGGTATTGAAATATTTCTGAACATATTAGTTAAGGTTGAACATTAATTTCATGGAATGTTATTAGGTGCTGCTGGAGATATTCAGTGGCGGATAGTCAATCACTGAAGGGTTTTCTAGCCTCATGACAGTAGCAGCTCTCATCTATTCATAAGATATCTTGAGATTTGCAGATCATGTAAACTGAAAGAATATTATTCTATGTCTTGCTCTGTAGAGCTTAAAGCACATGAAGCGAAAATATCAATACACGTTCACGATTGATTCAAATCAAACAACCGACATGACAAAAAGCAAGGCTAAGCCTGAAAAGCCAAGAACAAGCGAAAAAGCTGAGCAAACACAAAAAACTGAACAAACTTTGAATAGATTTGTTGCAGTATTTATGGTGATCCTTATCTTGGGGATCAATCTCCCCCAAGTTTATATTTTTAAAGTTGTAGTTCGATCAAATGTTTGTACAAATGTTATAATCTTTTGCTTAGGCAGTTTTGGTCTCGAAGCAATCTCTTGTTGCAATATCAGTTAACAAACACTTATTCATTCTTTGGTGCATGTGTAAAAATGTTTTTACAAAATTAATACAGTCCATTGTTTAGAAGTCGGGCATTAATCTTTTCTCAAATCTTTTGTGAGATTTTAACATTAAAATTTCATTTGGTAAACATTTTAAATATCCACTACGGCGTATAGAAGTGAAATTACTCTTTGAATATTTATTAGAGCATATTATATTTTCTTTTATTATATTTTAGAATGTTATATTAATTTTATCGTGAAAACGTTATATGGAGGTGAGCAAAATGAAAGAGGTAGTTAATTCTGACTCCTTTTGCGTTTATGTAAAAATATTTTACACTTGTTTCGGCAGTTTTGGTAAAGACGCCATCTATTGATCATATATATATATATAACAAATTACACACAAACTTCTTTAGAAATCTTGACTTATTGTAATATGAATTATTATAACATACAATAATATACTCTAACGTTTCAACTATATTATTTTAATTAAATTATGCTCAAATGAAAATTTATTAAAAATTTACATTAATATGAAAAAATATGAATATTTTATAAATGATTATCCTAGGGAGGTTATTAATGCGTTCGTTTTGTAATAAAAATACTAAAAAAATGAATAATAGGATAAGATTAAAGAAAAAGAATAACAATAGTAAGATAATTTATTTTGGTTTCAATGTTTCAGAAGGTGTGTTTTTAAAATTAGGAAATTGTTTAATATGATTATTTGACCTGTTTATAAAGAAAAAAATGTTTAAATTTGTTAATTAATAATTATAATGATTGTAGTAATTTAGAAGTTGTGAATTCAGTTTATATTATAAAATGCTTACATTGTTTTAAAGATAATAAAGAAATGTCATATATTGAAATTACAAAAAATAAATTGGCAACAAGATTAAAACAGCATTTAAATGATAAAAAATTTGCAGCTTATGGTTGTATGGGTAAATTTAAACATAAAGATGTTAAAATAGAACCTTTAAAATATATTAGATCATATTATGAAAGATTTATAAAAGAAGGAAATTATATTAATGAAATGGAACCTGTAATGAATAGCATGTTAATTGAAAAAAAAAAGAGGATAATTGATTGATTTAATTAAATAATTATGAGGGGTTATTTTAAGAAAGATATTTAAAAAATGAATGTAATGAAAAGTATCTGACTAAAATAACATGTACACAGGTGTTGTACATGATATTTTTTGCAAAATTTGCAAAAAAGTAACATGTACATATAGATCTTATACTTGATATTTTCACAAGATTTACAAAGTTATTGGCAGGTTGATATGAATGTAAAATGGTGCAGCAGGTCTAATATATGCTCCATGTTGCAGGACTAAAAATTACTGAAAGTATAAAAAATAATATTAAAAAGAGCATTTTAAAACAAATTTTGATAAAAAAAAAATGGATATTAAAAAGATGATTTTAAAACAATTTTGAGGAAGAAATGGATATTAAAAAGACCATTTTTTAAAAATATTGATTTATCATACACAAATATATATGACTTTAAAATGTATAACAATATATAAATGAATATTAAAAACAAATTTTAAACCAAAAAAAATTGATTTGTGATCTTAAAAAGAGCATTTTAAAACAAATTTTGAAAAAGGAATGGATATTAAAAAGACCTTACACAAATATATACAACTTTCATACAAACAACTTTAAAATGTATAACAATATATAAATTGATATTAAAAACAACATTTTAAACCAAACAAAAATTGATTTGCGATCTTAAATAAATGATGCATTATGCAAAAAAATGTTACTTTAAATACACACAAAATAAACACTAAATTATATATTTTTAAAATATTATTTACAAAAACACATAAAATATACGGATTCGCTACTTATTTCTAATATATAATAGGAATTGTCACATTGAAGCAAGCAATTTGACATTTAATTTTACCGCACAAAATGGAGATTTGAACTGAAAAAATTTCCCCCAAAATGGAGTTTTATTGAACACATGATTGTACAGAGAATTCTGGGATTTCCCACAGAAATTCTAATAATTGTATTTTTTTTTAAACAAAGAAAACAAAAAAAAAAAAAAAAAAGAAAAAAAAATACACAAAAATAAAGAAATATAAATTATAAGACTTTTATTAAATTATCTTCCTGGTGGAAAATTATTTTATTATCATTGAGTATGGAAATAAATGCATTGTCATTTTTGTGTAATCTATGCCACATAAATTCCAGAAGATATGAGTTGAGGTGTTGCCTTGCTGTCCCTCACTGCTACTTATTTCACCATATTGCAGAACACCACAGTTTTTCAATATTTTGTGTGTGAACCCCAGTTTCTGGATTGATACAAATATGAAATAAATATGCAATTGAAATCAACAATGCAATAGCTGTTGTCAGAAAGAAGTCTGGACAATAACTGAAAATGTCAAAATATTACAAAAAAAACTCCCCGTTGATACAGAAAAACACATTTTCACATGAGATCAGATAACATCACAGGGTTTATTTCCTTTCAACTTGATGTCATCACAAGATTACACATTTATTGTGGATGTGAAAAGTTATCCTATCTCCTCTATGTTGCAGGACTAATACCTAAGTATCGTTAGAAGAGTTTTAAGGTCAGAAGTATTTGTATTTGTTATATGTATTATGGAATATTTGTATTTATTGTTTTTTTATGTATTTTTTAGTTGTTCATTGGTAAAGACTATAAAATAATATAGTTGAAACATTAGAATATATATTGTACATTATAATAGTTCATATTATAATAAATCAAGATTTATAAAGAAGCTTGTGTGTGGTTTGTTTTATATGTACATATATATTGAAATTAATAGACTACTTTTAAAATAGAAGACTGTGTTTTCTTGTTATTTTTTCATTTACTTAGGTTTATTACACAAATAATATATGATTGGAGTGCAATTTGAAAATTATAATTACAATTTAAAAGTTATAATTGACTATTTGTTAGTCTGCTTTCAAAACAATTTATATTTATCTGTTTCATGAGATTCATTCGAACTTCTTTATATTAATAATTGTGCTCTCTGTAGTCCAATTGCAATCTTCAGTGTCCTTTCAGAACATGTTATATTTATGTTTTATGAGTTTTCTTATGAACTTCTTTATATTAATAATTGTACTCTCTGTAGTCCAGTTGCAATCTTCAGTGTCTATATAAATCTATTATACCATAGATAAAGGTGGATTTCCACCTTTATTGATTAAAGGAGGTTGACTTAAAAACAAACTGAGATTGTTGATTGTTAATGATATTGGAGTGTTGACTGCTTTCATGTAATTAAATAAATAAAAATAATAATCACATATGGAATTTCAGGAACAGAAGTGATAGAATTGATATGCAACCCATATATTTTGAGTTCTAGAATTTACCACTGTAAACCATTGCAACTAGAAAATAAAATAAATGGTTTAACTTCTTATGAGTTCCTATGAAGTTGGAGCACCAGAAATGGAAGTTGAGGTATGATCCATTAAGTTTATGCTCTAATATGTCACCACTTTTCTGTGAAACCACACAGGAATGTAGTTGAAATAAAAGTCATTAGCAATTTATATAACTGTTATATAAAATGTACATCACATTGATATCTCTAGATTATTACAAAATATTTAAAACAAAAATATTTAAATAGTCAAGAAACTTTTTACCAATATTGTAAAATTCTTAATATAATATCCTTCTCTCTTAAAATAGAAATATTTGAAAATATTAAAGTAAGATGAATAAATCCTTGTAGAAATAAATAATTAATAATTAAATCAATTAGTATACAATGTTTACCAGAATTATAATAATGAGTATTAGTTTTTGGCTGCAGAGAGGTTACTTAAATGAAATAAGACTATAATTCCTCTTTGAGCGTATAAGGAATTGCTAATATCCACTCTTAAAAATTCTTTTTGTACAGCTTTTAATACTATATAATTATTCATATGATAACATAGATGACTCACACACATACACCATTTAAACATCACATGATCACCATCTCATGCTAGCACATAACTGTTAATAAACAGACAAAAACTCTCCATATAGTAGTGCCACCTTGTGCTTAACCAGAGTAATCAATAGATTCCAGAAGGCTTGTGCATAAAATCCCTATCTAGTGCCTACTCATCCAATATCCCCAGACTAGCTTCTGGATTGTGGCCTTCATCAGTGAGGAGCCTTGGATCTGAGATCATGGCACCTAGATCTTAGTATCTAATGCAACCCATATGACTATATAAGCTATTGAGCTTAGATTGAAGATATTGTGTTTTCAATTTCATTCTCATTGTTTTGTAGTGAAGTAGAGATAAAAGGTGGCTGCTGGAGGGTTGCATTAGATCCTAAGATCTAGTTGCAGTGCTCTCGGATCCAAGGCTCCTCATTGATGAAGGCCACAAGCCAGAAACTAGTCTGGGGTTATTGGATGAGTAGGCACTAGATTCAGAGATTTTATGCATAAGCCTCCTGGAAACCATTGATTACTCTGATTAGCACAAGGTGGCACTACTATATGGAGAGTTTTTGCCTGTTTACTAACAGTTATGTGCTAGCATGAAATGGTGATCATGTGATGTTTTGTGGTTTAACACGAATCCTGCATAATAGGATAATGGTAGCTATGGTTGTTAAAGAGCCAAAGTCACCAAAATGTATAGGTGCTGAATTGAGTTCAGACCCATATTACTATATAAGCTATTGAGCTTATATTGAAAATATTATTGTGTTTTTAATTTCATTCTCATAGTTTTGTAGTGAAGTGGAGATAAAAGGTGGCTGCTGGAGGGTTGCATTAGATCCTAAGATCTAGGTGCAGTGCTCTCAGATCCAAGGCTCTTCACTGATGAAGTCCACAAGCCAGAAACTAGTCTGTGGATATTGGATGAGTAGGCACTAGATAGGGATTTTATGCACAAGCCTTCTGGCATTCATTGATTACTCTGGTTAGCACAAGGTGGCACTACTATATGGAGAGTTTTTGTCTGTTTTACATACACCATTTAAAGGATTTTTATGGTCTTTCTTCATGTCTGATCATTCTTATAAGAAACAACAGGTGTGTTTCTTTGAATACAAGCTGAATGGGTGTGTGCATAAATAATTTTTAGGGCTGTAAATATGTAAAAAAATATTTATAAGACATGATTTCTAAAACTAAATTGTGACCTTTATTTTCAGGAGACTGTAAAGTTATTAGATAAAGTAGCAGTTGGTGACTTGGTAGAAGATTCTAAGATTTTTTTGTCTGCTGACTCAAGTAGACATTCAATGATGATTTATTATTTATATAACTACAACTACAGATCACTTTTGATGAAGGTAGATTGCATGAATTGGAAGAATTGTAATATTTAATGAGGCATTGTTAAACTTTATAAAGTTAGAAGAAAAGTGATGAGACAATTGATATGAAAAGCTGGACATGTGCTTTCCTGCAAAGGCATATATATTGAAAGCACAAGTGGAATGGAATTCATGCTAAATAAAAAATGAAAGAACAATGCACTATTATGCGCAATAATAATCTATGAGATAGAATGACAAAATTAATTATTTAATATAACAGAAAGTAAAAAAACAGATAATTTTGGTTATAGGTCTCTTTGTGATGAAGAAATAAATGATTTGATATATATGTACAAAGTGCTTTTTATTATACTAAATATTAAGATGTGGTGGAGGAATGTGTATTAGTAGAATTGAAATTGATTGCAAGCTGAAAGATAATAGAAATAAGAGATGATGAAAGTATGTGGAGTTGTAGAAAAATAAATGGAAAGTAAACATCCAGAAGAAGGCACAACAGAATTGGATTACATTTCAACTAACAAATATATATGCATATATTATAAGGGACTTAAACTCAGACTTTCAAACTTCCCACAGCCATCCAATCCATCTTATACACTGTTACACATGACCACATACATGTGAAAAAGATCAATGATTTCCAATATATGTATTTCTTTCTGAACCAGAATTCATCAATAGGTCCAGATCACCATCTCCCACACATATATACAATTACTGCTTAGTTTATATTCAAATAGCAAATCTTCTAACTTTAATAGACAAGCTTCAATCTTCTCCACTGTCCAACTCTTCAGACTTCCATATGATTGAAAATCTGAGGGTGAATTTCTCAAATCCCTTATTAATGCCAATAGTATTATCATACCCATGTTGACCTCACATATAGAATCTTGGGTTTAGTATAGATAATATACATGTATTTAAATTTGTATATATATAAAGATTATAATGTTCTTGATAGATTCAACTCAGGAAATGTCTATCTATTAGTCAAATGTAATGGATGTGTAAATGCAAAGCTAAAGAGACTAAAATTATTAAAAAAAGACTACATTAACAGTTAATATGAAGATTTACATTAGTTACTTGTTAATTATTTTAAATTATTAACAGATTTTGAAGATAATTCATTATGCTAGAGATTTTTTTTCAGTAGAAGTCATTGTAAAGCCTTATAATATCAGGCTTATTGGATATATACAATTGTGTTTTAATAATATTAGTCTCTATTGAATATTTTATTAATTACTTATAGTTCCCTTATTGCATAGGCAAGGTATGCACTCATCTGACCAAGCTGATATATCATAAAGACCTTAGTTCCTGTGCGCTGAATCTTGGTGGCATTTAGAAATCATTGATTTTAAATATGTCAGACTATTCACACTTTGCATTACATTTAAACTGTTCTATTGCATATGAATTTATAGATCTTCAATTATGTTATAGAATATGTCAAATTGTTTCTGACAGTTTTCTAGACATCTTCAGTTTTGAATACATTATAAGAGTCCTGAATTCTCTACCAATGCATTAGTAATGTGTAGTGTAATAAGAATACCAAACTCTCCATACTGTACTGCCACCAAGTGCAAGCCTTTATAATCAATAGATGTAGGAAGGTTTGCACATAAATTTTTATCTAGTACTTACTCATCCTCCCCAGACTAGTTTATAGCTTGTGGCTTTAATCAGTGATGAGCCTTAGATTTGAGAGAACTGCACCTAGATCTCAGGATCTAATGTAGCTCTCCAGAAATCACATTTTACCTATTTAGTTAACTATAAAGCTAGGAGCACTTGGTGACTCTACTGTATGGAGAATTTGGTATTCTTATTAACAGCATGTGTAAGCATATGAAAGGTGATCATGTAATGTGAAGTGTAGTCTACTAAATGGCATCATTAAACTCTTTATACTTTTTCCAAAATTCATATAGAAATGATGGCATATATAATGATAAATATAAATTAAATCTACTAGATGAGTCAATAAAAGCTCAACAAAAAATTTTAATCTATAATGTTATTTATTTATTTATTTAAAAAAAAAAAAATCTCTATGCTACTTTAATCTTAATGATGTAAAACAATACGGAATTTTGTATTGAACTCTAAAATTATGTTCTGAAATAAATTGCGTTAAGACGTGGCACAAAATTAATTATTACAGACAATACTTCTACAAAAGGTTAAAAGCGTCTTAAGTTATGATTATTAAATATATAAAATATAAAATATTGAATAAAGAGAGAAAAAATGTTACGAATTATATTTATGAATAATAAATGTTTTTAATATAAATTTCTAATTATTTTTATATTTTAAACTATAAGAAAAAATTACTTATTTTAATTAAAATTTTATAATTATTTTTTTTAATTTAAAATATAAATAAAAAAATATAATTTGCAATTTATATCTAAAAAATAATAATATCGTAACTCATATCTAATTAATAACATTTTAAATTTCTAGTTAATAAAACCTATCTAATTTAATAATAAAAACTTTTAACCTTTAATATAAACATTTGTAAAACAAATATACAAAAAAAAACCTCATTATATTTATATATACTGGACTGGATCTCAAATGCCTAACACATACATGCTAAATTATCCTTATCGTGTTTTTTATACTTTAATTGTACAAATTGATATAAATTTATATCGTGGAAAAAAAAAAAAAATTGTACAAATTGATCACGTGACCGATTTAAATTTGTATTATTTTTAAATGATATATTTATTTAATTTTATTTGTGCGTCAAAAATATCCAAGAGTATAATGTTTTTTATTTACCAAATACACATGTAATGGTTATTAATAGTTGTGCTTTACAAAATTTTCAAATATTGCTAATATTATTTAGATATGTATTTTAATATATATATTAATTATTTGTTGGACTATTTCCATCATCTAATATTAAGAAATGAATGTCTTTAGAAAAATTTTAAACTATATTTAAACTTTCTAAATACATTCAACTGTTAGTAATAGTATATAGGTTGGTATTCAACATAACGTTTTGAATGGTTTTTTTCTATTGCCTTCTTCAGGTGTTGTGGCCTAACCAGTGACAGACTAGCATGAGAATCGAAATCGGATCTTTAGATTCTTAAATATTGAATTTTAAAATAATACTCTAACCAAGTGATTTATTCGGCCAAAGGCAGCAGTCAATAGAAATTTAATATACTTAGATCTTCCTGATTTCTCCATTTTTTTCTTAAGAGCAAGGTTAATTAATGACTTCCAGACATTACAATAACAATCAGTTGACTTATAGGAATGTGTGTGACATAATTAAATGTATTTAAAAAGTTTAAATAACGTTTAAAATTTTACTAAAGACGTGCAGTTCTTAATATTTGCTGATAGAAATAATCAAGCAAACAATTAATACTAAAATCCCACATCACAAACCTTCAGGAAAGCAATATATATTAATGTTGTGATTATTTAATATCTAACTATTAAATATATTTTATATATTACATAATATTGATAAAAATGTAGGTAATAAAGAAGAGCACATTTTAGATTTAACGATTATCTTGAAAACAACACTAAGACTAGTAGGAATCTCTGTGTAATATTTTGAAGTATTGTAGATTTCGAATACCTATATTTTTTACTCAGCTTTAAAAAATTTAATTATTTAAAAAATGTTTAAATTTAATTTAAAATTACAAAAATTTAGTAATAAATTGATTTTAAAAATTTCATGATACATGATATTGTCAGTAACAGTTTCTTCATTATTAAGTTGTCTATGTGATATAGTATTTCTCACTTTTATTTTTAATCATATCAATTTTTTCTGCTTCCACCTAAATCATTTGTATAAAAACATTTTCTTAAATTTAAACTCAGTACTGACTTGGTATCCACACGAGATAAATAACATTAACATCTATATTCTTTTTTTTCATGTGTCAAATCGGCCGGGAAGTGAATCTGGGACAACTGCTTGTAAGGCAGCTGTGCTAACCACTCGACCATCAACGTTTGACAGTATCTATATTCTTGTATGGTAATTAACATCAACATGTATATTTCTGTCCACACAACTAAAATAATAATGCTTTTTTGAATTAATGTATGATGTAAAAATGTTTTTTCCCATTTCAAATTATCTTCATGGTCTGTATAATATCATTGATTTCAAATGATATCTTGACTAAATATATAATCTTTTTGTTTTGAACATTAATATTTTCTATATAGTCTAGTAGGTAATACAAAAGAGGCTCATTTTTAACTTTAAAGCTACAAATTTTATCTTTTTCAGTTGAACATCACTCTAAAATTTATTACATAAGCAGCCACTTCAAGACTTTTTTCATTGCCTATAAATTTATAAGCAAAGACTGAATTTATTTGTACCTGTTCATTATTTTATTTTTGTTTGTTTTTAATTCATTGTTAATGAACTGCAAGCTGTTAAGTGGAAATTGATTTTGTGTATTTTATTATAATTGTATCATTGTCATATCTCACATAGCTTTCAAATAGTGGTCTAGTCCATATTCAATCTTATCTTGATAGGAATAAGCATTGCCTGATCTTACCTCCAAATGGATTGACTATTTATGGCCAGATCCCTATCTATAATGACAGAAATCAGATTTAGTGAGCATCATTTGCCTACTGGCCTATTATTACCATTGGATGTACATTATCTATATGTATAACTATTGGTCCATGGTGATGAACGCTTTATCCGATCAAGATAAGACAATAACTGGATTAGTCCATTATTTGAAGGCAAAGTGAGGTATGCCAGGGTTTAGAATAGTGTAGGGTTGTGACTCTAGAGCTCAAAATCTCTGGATTGAATTTAATTCTCCTACTTCTTATATTTGAGCTCAATATGAACTCCTGAGCAAGAATCCATTTAATTATTTTTTTTATTGGATCACATTTACATGGAATCATTTTTATTTTAATATCTAAAGGTAAAAATATAATGTTATGCTGGAAAATATATATTTATGCAACTATATCATCTACAATGCATAATAAAAATTTTACCTTTCTTCTATGCAACACTTTATTACAGATAGCTAATAAAATTTCATCTTTAAAAGTAATAGAGACAGCTTCCTTTTTGAGTAGAGCATTTAATATACATATGAAAATTTTATTTACCAAATAAAAATATATATCTATGATAACTGAGATCTAATAATTTTAATGAGCAGATAAATAATTTTACAGTTTATTGAATATGCGATTCTAAGAATGGAACAAACAAGTTCAAATACATTACCAAGATAATTCACAAGCTAAATTCCTAAAGAAGCATTTAAATGAACTTGTAAATAATGACCATCTTTTTATTTATCAATGCCAACATATTTTGTGAGATAAAAATGATCTTATAAAATTAATGAGTAAGCTTGTGGTTTTAAGACCTGTAAGGTCCCTACTGTCGCATTTTATACGCATGTGCTTGAGGCTACAGTCTTAATGAATATTATTTACGTAATCAATGTGCATTTAAATAAATTTATAATTACAACTTTAAATTATTATAATAGATTTCTCACTATAAAATCTTTCCATTGACTTGTTGTAAATTGAAAGATTTCACGAGTATTAATGTGTAATAAGAAATGTGGACTTAATTAGTGAAGTATTGAATAGCTTCACACTCTCAGATTGAACCACTTCAGCTTCACCTATTTAAATAGAAAGTAGGTTGAAGTAAAGAAGGGGTTCCCCTCTGGGGTTCCCCTTTTTTCTTCCAATGAGTAAGCTTGTGGCTTTAAGACCTGTAGAGGTCCCTACTGTTGCATTTTATACGCATGTGCTTGAGGCTACAGCCTTAATGAATATTAAAATTAATTGACATTGATAGAACAAAAGGTTGGCATTATTAGTAAGTTCACTTAATTGATTCTGTAAAAATCTGGATTGTAAAGTATTTTAATAAAATATTTGGATTTATTCATTCCATATATATCATTTTGATGCAAAACCTGAGGATTATTTACTTGTCATGTTGGCATTCACTAAATTTAATTGTAAGTTCCCAAACTTTTATTACAACTATGGCTTAAAAGTAACTTTAATTAATCATGACATATATAACATTTATGCTTCCAAAGATGTTTAGAGTTGTTCTCAAAAAGTTGAAAACATCTTAAAACAACTAATTTACGATTGTTTGTTTAAAGATTTTTATATAGATAAAGTAAATATTTAAAATATCTGTTGATTTTATGTTATTGTTTGATTTAATGGGAGGAGTGTAAATGACCATGCATCCATACCATGTGCAAGTGATTTTGATCACAATGCTCTGTTTTAATTAGACAGATTCTCTAGCTTTGTGCTGCTTCTGAAGTGACCATAATTGGGTCATCTGATGGAATGAGTTTCTGAGACAGCAGATGTCGGAGAAAGACATAAAGTAAAAAAAAGTGGTATATTCTGTCTGATTCTTCACTGTTCAGTGTTCAAAATCAAACTCTTTCTATAATCTGACATTATTTTTTAAACCATAGTTTGATTTATTTCAGCCTTCAAAATCAATCTTGCATATTTGAATTGCCAAATTTATTCTTATCACCCAGAATAGTTATTTAAGTATGAAACAATTTTCTTTAGCAACCTGACTTAATACATAAATGCACTTTTTAAGACCTATTTATTTTTGAAAAAAAAAATCAATTTTTACTGCATAAAATTAAATACAACAAAATATATAATGTTGGGAGTAACAAGAAGAGATCGAAAACGCAATGTATGGGCAAGAGAACAAACAGGTGTTACTGACCTCATTGAAAAAATTAAAAGATTGAAGTGGAGTTGGGCTGGACATATTGCCAGAAGAGATGATAATAGATGGACAATTGAAATCTTACACTGGATTTCAAGAGATTGTAAAAGACCCAGAAAGAGACCACATGTGAGATGGATGAATGAAATAAGAAAGTGTGCAGGGGTGATGTGAAGAAGAGCAGCTAAAGATTGGAGAAGATGGGTTAAACTTGGAAAGACCTTAATCCTGCAGTGGATTGATAATGGTTGATGATGATGATAATGACTAACATTACGTAAAATTATTCCCATTATAAAAATTCATAAAAACTTATGGTCTTGTACAACAACATTTGATAAAAATAATCAACTAAATTTTTAGAAGGATATGTGTTTCTATCAATCAAACAGATATCATCAGTTTCTCAGAAGTCTATTTGAAATCACATCAAACATAGCTATTAGTTTCCATTTATTAAACTTACAACATTCAATTTTATATTAAAGTTTGAACATACATTTTAATGGTAGTTTAATTAAAGCTTCCTTTATATTGATTGTTTAGTTAAATTAGTATTAAAATGTGTATTCAACCTTTAATATCAAATTGGCCATTGTGATTCTATTTAAATAAAAGTGAGTTCTGTGTTCGATATAATCTCAACTAGTCTTCTGAAGAGCTGGTACCAGATTTGTTTAATAAGAACATGTGTCCTGTCAAAATGTTTTAATTGATTTTTTATAAAATATTACTGTATGTAAGACCATAAGATTCTATAAATTTTTATAGAAGGGATAAATACATAATAGTAATAGATTCTGTATATAATTATTCTTTTCATTCAGTGTTATGAATGTTTCTTATAAATAGACAGATTTGAACTTAGGATTTTTTTTGTCTACATTCATCTCTATTCCATCTCAAACAACAAAAAACACATGACCACATACATGTGAAAAAAATAGATGATTCCCAATATATGCGTTCCATGCAGAACCAGCATTCATCAGTTAGTCCAGATCATAATCTCCCACACATGTATACAAACAGCGTTTAGCTTATACTAAGATAGCAATTCCCTAAACCTTAATGAACAAGCTTCAATTCTCTTATCCTTCCAACTATTCTACTATCCATTTCATCAAAAAACCAGTGAGGGAATTCTCAAAGCCCTTGGTGGATAGACCTTACATCAATCTAGAAGACTATAATGAATCCTTATAATAATAGGAGGGGGATAGTCTGAAGTTATAGAAGTAACCTATTTCCAAGACAATATATAATTAGCCCATTCATTCAGTGTAATTATTGGTTCTTATATAAATAAATAGATGAATTTTAATGGATTTTCCAATCTATTTTTGCCTTCACCTTATCTCAAACATCATTGGTTTTTTAAATTAAACGTGAGGTTGAATGGTTGGGAGGTGAGAATATTTAAGCCTGTTCATTAAAGTTTAGGCAATTGCTATGTTTGTATGTATGTGTGTGATCCAACAGATGAGTACTAGTTATGCAAAAAATATATATATTGGGATCATATATTTTTTCCACATGTATGTGGTAGTGTGTGTTGGTTGATTGAGATGGAGCGGAGGTGAATATAGGCTAAAAAATGCTTAGTTCAAATCAATCAATTTACTTATATAAGAAACACACAGTACATTGAATGAATATGCTAAATACTTATTGTCTTGGAAATAGGTTACATCTATAAGGTTGGTCCATTCCTCTTTTATTAATATATGGTTTGTAATTGTTCGATAATCTGAGGGGTAGATTGATGTAATGTCTACATGGTTATAACTACAATATCAAATCATCAAGGGTCTTGAGTGTTCCATTATTAGTTTTTCAATAAAATAGATGGTTGAATAGTTGGAAGGGTGGGAAGATTGAAGCTTGTCCATTATTAGAGAATTTCCATTTTAATATAAGTTAAGCATCTGGCCCAACTGATGAATGCTAGTTCTGCATGAAATAGATATCTTTTTCACATATATGTGGTTAAAAGTGCAAGTTCTGCATGAAATAGATATATTAGGGATTATCTATCTTTTTCACATGTTTGTGCTCATGTGTGTCAGCTGTGTGAGATGGAGGTAAATATAGACTAAAAAATCCTAAATTCAAATCCATCTACATATATATATATAATCTCTGCAATGATTTTTTTATATATATATATATATATATATATATATAATCTCTGCAATGATTTTTTTATAAATAGATGAATGTTTTATACATTTCTACAGTAATCAGTATGTTCATTCATGTAAGTTAGTGATACAAAATCTTACAAACTTTAAAAAATCATTTATATACAATTGTACAAAATAATTTTAGCAATTTTATTTCAGTATTTCAGTAATTCATTAATGCATCTGTACAGATGCATGTTATGGAAGATGGGTCATTATATTTTTATTTATCAGTATATCATTTAATTATAAACATAAGAGATAAATATTCCTGGATCAAAGCCTTTAATCTGTATTGCTCAAACATGACTAACTACTTGATTTTTTTGTATTTATGACTATATATTAAATATATATTTAATTATTATAAATTAGTTATATTTGATAATCTGAACAGTTAAATTAATGATGGTGGAGTGGACTTAAAAGCTAAAGATTTTTTAGATTGTCATTCAATATGTCACTCAAATGTCACACAACCCCTCTAACTTTTTGAATATTTTTAATGCCAATTGATTATTGTATATATATTACAATGCTACTTGAGATTGATTAAAAAGCAAAAGATTTCTTTGACCTTTACTAATAGTTGCCTACCATTGCTCACCATGTTTATTCTGTCTATTAATTATATCTATATCTATATATATATGCATGTGTAAATACCATGACATGATAAATATGCACCCACCTATGCCAGTATTTTGAGTTTGAATCTGGGATTAAAAAATCTTGAAATACTTTCAGATTACAATCAGAATTAGACTTTAAAATAGCTAGTTTAGAACCAATTCTGCTAATGATTCATTTATTGCCGATAAATGATATCTAGGTATACTAATTAGAATATAAAATGAACAAACAAAATCCAAAAATCTCACTAACTAGCACTAGGCAAGCCTTGTGAAGATATATATTTTTCTTTATTAATCCTCTTTGGAAACTGGTAGAAAGATATTTTTTGAACAGAGTTATTTAAAAGTAACTAGGCCAGTTTCAACACAATAAACCATTCATTTATGGATTAATAAATGTGTATATCTAACTATCTAGCTAGAAAGAAAAAAACACAAAAACATCTTTTTAACATGTGTTTCATCATATGTTTCAGTAATGTGTGATGGAACTGTATTTAATTTAAAAATATATATATTATAAAAAGAAAAAAAAATTAAAGTTTCTCTAGAAATAAGATATATATAAAGTTGAATTGTAACATGTCGATAAAGTTGAATTGTAACATGTCCTATATGGGTTGCTTGATAAAGTGTATATTTCTATTGTATCTATGGTATGAGAGATTGGTCTGATTTCTAGGCTGATAGATGGTTATGATGGGATTGCAAACATAATATAACTCATTGGAAGCTCCAATTACTTTCTGTTTAGTTGCATATAATCTGAGTTATTTACTAATTTACAATTATCTTTGTATATGAACGTTTTAATAATGTACATGTTCATTATACATAGCTTAATCACAACACAGAGAAATACAATAATAAGCTACATTAAAAACTAGCTTTATGTTGAAAATGTGATTATTAATGTTTGTATATGATGTAGTTATAATTAATATTTACATAGTTTATGACGCAATTAAAAGTAAATAAACAAAACATATATATACATAAATATATATTATGTATAATGATCAGCAGTATAGCTAAATTTTTTGGAATCCTATGCAAAAGTTAAAAAAAAATATTTATAACATATTTCTTAATACACAGTACTTCGATTACTTATGTTTAATTTAATGATCGACAATCAAAAAGTCCCTAAGACTCAATATCCTCCATACGCATTGCATTGGTTCCTCGGTAGCTACTTTACTTCTATGACAGTTTTTACCATGTATGATTTTTTTACATGTAATCGGAAAACATGAAATAAAATTTTAAAATCATATATATATAATGTTTTTAATATTTACTAAGGCTATAAAGAGTGTGCGCGTGAAAATGCGAAGGTAGGGACCTCTACAGGTCTTAACCACAAGCTTACGCTTTGGAAGAAAAGAGGGGAACCCTTCTTTACTTCAACCTACTTTCTATATAAATAGGTGAAGCTGAAGCGGTTATATCTGAGAGCGGGAAGCTATTCAATACTTCACTGATTAAGTCCACAATTGATTGACACTTCATATATATATAATACACAAAAGCTTAATCATTATTATTAATATATATACTCTTCTTAAAACACATACCCAATATTAAGATTGCTTTCATTAACACTACATAAACGATCAAATAGAGAAAAGAATATATATTTTTTAAAATTAAGTTATAAAAGAAAGTTTTTATTTATATAATTATTGATTTTTTCTCTCTTCTCATCACGATACAGACTTTTTTTTTCTTAAACTCTTTTCGTTGTATTATTTTTTTAAATCTTTTATTCAGTAAAGACAAACAAAAAAAAAAAGATAGAAAGAAAGAAAGATTGCTAACAAAACTCAATTGCAGCGAATTATGAAGACAAGTTTATTGAAGATATTGTGATATCTGAGTTGTTTAGATTTTAGACCATTGGAAAAAGTTAGAAAACATCCAAAAGTGAAAACTAAATGCTCCCTTAGAAGCAAAAACTTCTCCCTAAATGTCCTCTACAGAGAATTTCCAATACAATCGAAAAATGGATCATTTTTCTGAATATCTCTGGAGGTTTGACTTTAAAGACAGCAATGACTTACAAAATAAAATCTAAGGTTCCAATAGCAAAGTTCTGCACTGATATTTATTGATTTATTTTAAAAATATTTCTTCTTTATTATTTTTTATATCAATTTCGAAGAAATATATATAAAATAATAGAATAAAAATTAATTTAATACCATTTGTCTTTTAATTTTATTAAAAATTACGTAATAATTTTATTATTCAAATTACTTTCACTATCTATTATGCAAACACAAAATTAAGTTTACAATTGGGAATTGGATTATTTTGTAAATTATTTAAATTACAATCAGTAAATAAATATATGATTCATTGTTCGGAGATCATGTGATTTCGAGCACTCTGGTTTCAGATTAAACATTTAACAGTGCCATGCAACCAATCTGCATAGAATGTTTTTTGTGTGTTAATCAGCTGAAAATGGAACCTGGAATCTTTAGTTCTGAATCCATCACTCTACCACTGCTAAACTACACCGGAGTAAAACATTTGTTGCAAGTTTTGTCTGAAATATAAAATAAAATAGATCAAAACATTGGACAATTACAAAAACGAAATTAAAGCAATTGGAATGTTTTGAGATGTAATTTACAAGGAAAACGACATAATATTATGGATATGAAAATTAAAAATGATATAAAGAAGCACATTTGTTGATCTCATAAACAGAAAAAGAGATTTACAGATCTAGGTGAATTGCTCTCAAATCCAAGACTCCTCACTGATGAAAGTCATAAGCCAGAAACTAGTCTGGAAAAATTGAATAAATAGACACTAGATAAGAATTTTAATGCACATATCTTCTGGCATCCATTGATAACTATGTTTTGCACTAGATGGCACTATTGTATGAAGACTTGCTAGTGCTCTTAAAAGCAGTGAAAAAAAAGAAAGCGATTAGATGATTTTAAGTAGGAGGAATTGTCATGAATATAGTATTTTAATAAAATATGAAAATGTTGGCTTGGATATAGTATATAAAAACTATAGAAAGTGATGTGAGATGATTCATAATCTGTCCTGGATAATAAAATGTATTATTTATTATACTTTTGTGCATATATAATATGCCCTTGCTTACTGAATTAAAAGGAGACTCTCTTGTTCACATTTAGAAAAACCTTCTGGCTCAATTCTCAATTCAAATTTACGATCAAATTATCAGAATAATACTTATTAAAACAATACTTTGACTAGCTCAGAATATATTTCTATCATATTATATTTAATAAAATTAACACTTAAAATAATTTATCTTATTTTTGTTTCAAAAATATATAAATTGAAAAGAATGTATATAAAATTTAATGAGGTTATGCTATGTCCTGAGAGGTCTTATTGAATGGTTTAGGGGGCTAGTATATCTACCATTCTATTGTTATTAGCTTGGAGTGTGAATAGGGCCCAAGTGTCCTCAAAGGATTTTTGGAGATGAACTCATCTCTTTTTATGATCTTCTTTATTGTTTTGCAGAACAACAGTCCTGGGTCTGGATGGGGCTGTTCCATTATCAACTTGCAATGTATTACCCAAATTATATAGAGGATGAAAGTGGACAGTCTAATAATTGTGAATGTTCCAGTATGGATAGCTTTTTTGAGTGAGACAATCAGATCCAGTTTGACTATGATTACCTCATTATTTACTCTTATAATATGGTTCAATTAAAATACTAATGTAAAATTATGAAAACTTTTGCATGAGACATTCAGCAAGATACACTGTTGGTTTAACCTTGGGATGTATCCCAAAAGATATACTCTCAATGGCATAAGGATATAAAATTTATTATGAAACAAGAAAACAATTACTATTATCCTTTCATCAAAATAATATTTTAATCTAACATTAACTAATATTCCTATCCATTATCACTGTATCTAACTCTTATAATTATTCAATATCTCAGGTTCTTCTCCTAATAATAATAATAGACAAAGTAATACCATGTAGTCAAATATATTCAACTATTCTCACAAAACAACAACCAACAATTATAATTTTTTAAAAAAAAATAATACATCTACTTAACTTCTACTCTTCAATAATCATAAATAAAATTATAAATTCTTATAAAGCATCGTATAAAATATTTTTAATAAATTCTAAAACATTTCATTTCATATTATGCTATAAATCTTTTATTTCTTATGTGGCATTCATGGAAAGTATTATATTCTTAATATAATTGCAATATTAAATATTTTAAAATTAGCATTGTATAATCTTCATAATCGCCGATAATAAGATATTCTGTAATAATAATAATTATAATAATATATTTTTGATAATCATGTGTAGTAATATCATGATCCAAATAATTTTTATAACTCGTGTGTGAATACGAAGATTCAAAAACATTCAGACTCATCGAATAAAGAAACTCTCAAGACAATATGAATTCCAAAAACATTAACAATTTTATTATTATTTAACACTATACTATATTTACAATAATATAAATCTATAAATTTTAAAATATTTACAAAAAATAACAAAAAATTAATTAGATTAAAATATTTACATAAGAAAACACGATGAAAATAAATAATTATTAAATAGCCTTAACTCTGACTATTTGCTGTATAAAATATAATGTATGATAAGATGTAATATGTTGGACTATTTCCATCATTTATGAGTGAATATTGAATGTATAGAAAATTTTAAACTTTATTTAAACTTTTCAAATACAAACAACTTGTTAGTAATAACACACAAATAGACAATACAGGTTAGAATTACCACTTTGAGAGAATTCTCCACCTTCTTCAGGCCCCATATGCACGTGACAAATTACAGTAGTAATACTATTATCTTTTATGATTACAACAACAATATTCCATTATCATTATCATAATTAAATGATAACAATAAATAAATATAATTTATTTAACTAATAATAATATGCTTCACTTTTTCAAAATGAAAATATGATTTTAGTAATGCCTATTAACTATAAAATCTAAATTAAAAATAGGACTGACTCAAAATTTAACATATAACACTATCTTGAAAAGACTAAGCATATCATTTATATACCAGTAAAATATTTATCTTTACCTTTCAGGTATATTTTAATATTCCAATGTAAATTTAAATAAAGAAAAATATGGTCACTGAAATAACTTTATTCATCACTTTATAAAAACTATTTACTTTTAAAATATTTTAAATAACCCTATAACTTTATTTTACTACAAGTTCCCTTTTCTTATAAAATATTCAAATTATATTAAAGAATTATATATTGCTTGTACATGCTATATTTATTTATTTTATAATCTATTACCATGATAGCATTCAGGTGTTACGTTTCATCATTCTCTCTCTCAATCAAACAAAATATGCATTAAATATTTGAGTTTAATGATATCTATTGTTCATATATCTCTAGAAATATCAAATCATTCATTTTCTTCTTTCTCTATAAACAATAAATAATTAAATATCATTTGTGATAAAAATGTTCTTTCCTCCTGCATTCACATGCATTGACAACTTCTAAAATCTAGTTATTATTCTTACCAACTTTTAAACTACCATTTATGATGTAATATCCAGTGGTGATTAATAGTGATTATAGTAAGGAATATGAATACAATTCAAATGAATATGAAATATCATGGTTACAGTGCTTAAGCTCACATATTTATCATGTACCATAAATTCCAATCATGGCTTCTACCTCAGCTGTTAATGAACTATGGAAAGAATGCAACTGCCTATGTACTAAATATACAAATCTGTGTTACCTATATTTAAATCCTTAATTCACAACAATATAATTCACATATAATATTCCTTCTTAATATTCCTAGCAACCAGGATTTCATTTTAGAACTAATTTCCCAGACCACTATCCTTCATCTTCCACATTCTGAATACTTTTCTTGACATTACAAAGAAATTCTAACTATGTTACATAAATTAATCTCCAAATTACATTTCCAAAATAAATATCTAATATTAAATTCAAGAAGATTCAAAACATTGTATACACAAATGATTTCAATAAAATATCCATCATTATCACACATTCACTCACTTATATTATAATACTAGATAATTCAGAGATCAATGTTTTCATTTATTGTATCGAAACATAGTCTAGCATGATATCTTAGAAACTCATAATCACAATGAAAAAATATGCATACTTAAGCATTCATAAAAATTAACTTAAATACATTTAAATACCCACAAAGTATTTTCTACCTTTACTATACATTCATAACACAATAAATATATTCATAACCATATAAATATTTTATCTGGTTTTAATACTCAAGCAATATGATAAATTAAACAACATATCCATTAAAATATTATTAAAATGTGTAATAATTTACCTTTAAGTTCAAAAATTATTAGAATTAAATATGTGATCCCCTTCTCTCCTTGGTCGTCTGAACATAAAATAAGTTGTAGGTATATTTTTTTATTTTACCTTTTCAGAAAATTAAATTTTCTGCTATCTATTATTTTTCTTTACTTTTAAATAAATTATTTCAATCTTAAAACTATGTTTATTTCTAAAAATAAAAATATTAATTGAATGTTGTTTATAATAATAAAAATATTAATACTAAAAATAAAAAAATTATAAAATTAAAAACCATAAGCAGTTCTTGTTTGCTTTCATTCGTCCAGTGCTGACCTCAGTCTATTGCTACTGACAATGGAAAAGTTTGATTAAAACTTCTCTCTCCCCATTGCACTGGGCAAAACTCCATAAGGCACAAAATGAAATCTTTTAAAATTTCTTCAAAATACTGTTCATCCATTCTGGATAAATAGTCTATCTAAGTCCATTTTCTTAGCATTTCATACATTCAAAGATCAGCCTTTCAAGCTAATTGTGCATGCATCTTCTGCGAGTGTTAAATAATAAATGAATACTTCACTCTACAATACAAGATATAGTATTTATGCAGGAATAAAAGGAATCCTCTTATTCCTACAACTCAAATTCTTTTATATGAGCAAATCTGAAGTACTGTTGAGTAAAGTGTGAGAGTAGAATTCTCACTTTAAATTACTATTTACGATGTTAGAATGAATGACATCGGTGAAATTGTCTAGAATTTACTAAACATCAAAGGATGATCTTTGAATGTATACAGTTGTATGCATAGTGCCATATAAAAATAAAAATAAATGCTTATTTACTTATAATTAAGTTTCACTTAGAGTGACGTTTAGTAAATTCTAGACAATTTCACCGACGTCATTCATTCCAACATCGTAAATAGTAATTTAAAGTGAGAATTCTACTCTCATGCTTTACTCAACAGTACTTCAGATTTGCTCATATAAAAGAATTTGAGTCATAGGAATAAGAGGATTCCTTTTATTCCTGCATAAATACTATATCTTGTATTGTAGAGTGAAGTATTCATTTATTATTTAACACTCGCGGAAGATGCATGCACAATTAGCTTGAAAGGCTGATTTTTGAATGTATACAATTGTATGCATAGCATCATATAAAAATAAATGCTTATTTACTTAGCATTTCATGTAAAACAGATATTTCAGAAGAAAACATTCATCAATATAATGTTTTCATATTTAGTAATCATTTTTCTCATACGTACATTTTTTATGCTGATCCAAATTTATGGCAAAATATATGACAAAAATTAAGATTTTTATCAGGAAGCACTTATAAAACATTTTCAAAATAGAGCCATTTATCAGTTGATGATTTTTTTTCAGCAGACAACTTTCATTCACATTTTATTTCTAATATATATGCTTGTATTTAAATGGCCATAGTTTATCAAAAATTAAAGCTAGTTAGATGAAAATATATAAAATTAGTTTTATATGCTGTTTTATAAAACTGGAATTCAATGGCAGGTTTATTAAAGCTAATTTATATATTTTTAAAGACCATAGACTAGTTAATAAGTTCATTGTTTATAAAATGTTATTATTAAAATAATTAAAATAGTTAGCTTGTTGTTTGTTAATTAAAAGCTGCTAAAGGAGTTAAAGATGGTGAAGTTAGTTTATTAAATATAAAATAAAATATTAAAAATTATTTACTATCTGTTAGATTTAATATTAGACATGTGAAATTGAAATTATGGATTTGAATAAATGCACACTAATTTAAAATGCTATTTATTGAAATTGAAATTAAATTTTAGTTAAGTTCATTTAATTATTTAATAATGTTTTATAGTTAATTTATTATTAGAAATATTTAAGATGAATAAATTCACAAGCTTCTAATAAATAATAATAATAAGTATTTAATTGTAATAAAATAATATTGTTTTATTATTTTATTAGTTTTTAATTTAATTTTTTTAAAAAATAAGTTAACTAAGGTCACAATAGAAATTTACTAAAAAAAACTGTCACATGATAATTTGAAATTGATTGCCAGTATGTACTCTTATTTTTAGTTCTTTGTTATAGTGTAAATAATTAATACTGTGGGCATCAAAACTAGATATGGCTAATTAACTGCTCATCAAAGTATGGAAGCTATAAATAGTAAAATTTAGAATGTGTGGAAACTCAGATTGTGCTCTGACTGTGCTCGTACTGTGTTCTCTTCATCTTTTCAAGTAACTCCTCAGCAAAAAGGCATTAAAATTTAGTTTTCAAATTTTAATTTAAATAACTGCTAATTTTATATAAATGTTTATTATTTGCTAAATAGTTATGTACTGCTAAATTATAAAAGGATAGTTAATCTAACCAGGATGTTTCAAGAAAAACTAGCAAAGATGTCAACAGAAAACTGATCCTTTCTACTTAGGAATATGAAATGTGTATATTTCAATGCAGAGGTAGTATAATTCTATATTTTCAAGCTATTATACAAACTCTATACTTTATTAATCTTTTGTTAATATCCCTTACTCTTAATGAACTCATGTCTCAACTCTCTGTTAACAAGTTAATTGACTTTCTTATAATATTAAAGAGAAAGAAAAACTTTAAACTATTTATCAGACAAATCTCTAGTTGCTGTGCTACATTGTTTAGTACTAAAGGAACTAATTTAACATACTAATATCAGAACCATTTTAAATGTGACTATTTTTATTATTGCTAAAATGCTTTAATAGAGGTTAATTTTATTTGACTTACAATAATTAACTTTTGAATTAGAAGACAGTAATTTTATTATTCTTTTCATAATATTTATTAAGTGCTGACTCGCATTTTTCCGAAATGAAAAAACACTTTATTTAGTGAAATCTCTGAAACATTAATTATAACAATTTTCAAGGAAAAATATTTCTAATGTGGAATGAGCATATGCATGGCTATGAAGAATTTGGAAAATATTACTTCAAATTTAAGAACAATAATAAAAAAAAGACTTTTAATTTTAACTATGTTATTTAATGTGAAAGCTATTCAAGTTATGTATTTTGAAGAAAAAGTGAAATGGTCTTTTGAAATAAACAAAGTTTTATTTCCAAAATATATCCAAGGAAGTGTGAAAAAAAATATTCTTAATAATATATCTTTTGTTCGGATAAATATGATAAATAAAGCTATAATGAACCTTATAAAACAAATGCCCAAGTGAATGAAAAGAGATTCAATGCTGTTGCGGTGAAGATTTAAGTGTTGTTAATGTGTGTGCAATTTGTTCCAGGAAGATCATTAATATTCATGTTATTTTAAAAGTTAACAAGATGCATTGCTTTTAAAATGATTCACCATGCAAAGGACATTGTTCCACATGTCAAGTAGCTCAACATGATGGATGTTGCTAAAGAACTATTTAAAAAAATATTTTTTTATTATATTTTTTTATTATGCAAAAGTGTTATGAATTATAAGGTAAAATTTATGCCTTTTAGTTTTATTTTGGGCTTAAGGTAAACTATTTTGATATACATGTCTAGGTAAAGAAAATGCATATTTCTTACATTCACTAGTATTATTTTTATTAATATGCAGTTTATATCTATTTATGGGTAAACGTCCAGTGTCTGGTATTTGTCAGAAGCTCACAAAACTTTTAACTAATATAATATATTAATTTTTTTTATTATAAGGTTATTAACTCTTTGCCCGCCTCTTACGAGGCTCCTCGTCGACATCTGACATTACTCTAACTCAGCCGTTTTTATACGAAAATATTCGTTCAATAGGTTTTTAAATAGATTTTTAAAAGTTCTATACGATGGTGCCCTCTTCCGAATTCTTTTACAACTAAAAAATAAAAAAAACTGCATTTAAAGCTAAACAAAGAAAGAAGCTTATTCATGATTGGTTCTCAGCCAGTTCTCAGCCGACAAAGACATTCTGATTGGCTGGAAAAAACAAAGAAACCGCCTGATCAAAGAAAATAAAGATAAACGCTGAGATTTTCATTTCAAATGTGATTTAAGTATTAAAAAAAGTATAATTTGACAAATTAAAATAATTTTTAAAAAGTAAACTAAAAAAACAAAATTATTTTCGAAAAATATCGAAGATTTTTGTAAAAATGTTGAAGATTTAGTAAAAAGAAATATTTACTTTTCTATAATGTAAAAATGATCTTTTTGTTTATATTATAGCTTTTATGTTGCCGATATTGAATATTTTAGAATAAATAAATAGCAATTTATTTTTGAAAGAACTTTCGTTCTCTTCATAACCTGAAAAATTAATAATATACTTTTTATAAACGTATCTGAGTTGAATTTAATATTATAGGCGAATATGTTTTAACAATAGGCTTTGTCTTCAGTTTGTGAGTTGGCCAATTAAAAGATTTGATTTTTATCTCATAAACCAATAATAAAATTAGCGGTTTAAGGGTTAATAAGGTAATATATTTTATATTTATTATATTTCGTATTTTTGCATTTTCCATTTATATCAACTTTATTTTCAAAATATTATGCTGCTACTAGTTATATATGTGTATTTATTATTTGCAAAATTTATTATGCTATTTAAAGTATTTTTAAAGTCACTTTGATTTGTATTTATTTGTTGCTTTTGTGCATTATTACAAATTTTTTGAAATAAATAATTATTGCTCTTGTTAAGTGATATTTTTATGTTGCCATGGTTATGCCCAAAATAGATGTTATTCCCATTTTTATAGTTGTGGGAAGCATTTGGCTTTATTATCATTGTATGCTAATAATATTGTACATTGGAGTATTGAGAATTAATTTCTATCCCCAGTTGTAGGTATTTTTCCTGAGAGGATTTTGTTCTGATATTATATTATTCTTTTGTGCTTAGCTAGCGTACCAGGATTCTTATATAGAATTTTGTTTGGTTTATATTCCAATTTCCATGTCCTAGAACCATATTCACACATATATTTACCTCAAAGGTGTGCTGGAATATGCCATTGCTTATTTCATAGTATAGTAGTTGTGGCTCTGAGAAGCCTCTCCCTCATGAAGATACCATGTTTATATTTCACCATGTAAGGGTAGTCAATGTATGTTTTAAAATTGTTATGACAATTGATAAGTTAGCATTTGAAGTGTATAGTCACTTCAGGGAGTGCCTTGTGATCAGTTTACAATAAAACCAACAAATATATTTTGTTTAATTTAATGTTAATGTATTATAATAGCATAATATGGGGCACATATATTTGTTATTATCATCATCACCGTTCAGAAGTAGTTCACCAATGGATTGGTAAGGCAATTAAATGTTTAAATAATTTATTATGGGGACATAGGCAAATTTGGAATGTGGTGTACATGTGGCTTCTAAAAGGTTTTACCATCTTAGTGTTATTAAACTAAAATATAGGCTTTGAACTCAGACTTTCAAGCCACTTCAACCATCCACACTATCTTATACTACTGATACACATGATCACACACATGCAGAAAAGATAAATAATCACCAATATACATATTTTGTGCTGAACCAGAACTCATCAATTAGTCCAGATTATCATCTCTCTTACATATATACTATCAGTGCTCAGTTTATACTAGGATAACAAATCCTTATATTTCAATGGACAGACTTCAATCCACTCCAACCTCCAACTCTTCAGCCATCCATATCATTGAAAATCTGATGATAGAATTCCCAAATCCCATGCTGATGCCAATATTGTTATCAATATTGTTATTAAATTAACAAATGCTAGATAGTATTTTTCTTTATCTATATCTTGTCATATCATAATGACTATCTGCTTAAAATGTTTAGCCATATACCAATTAAGGGTTAAATTTCTAGTTTTATTGGTAATTCTGTAAATAAAGAAATGTTAATTAAATGTGATTATCAATAATAGTCAGCTGGACATGAAAAAGTATATCTCAGATGTTATTTTAAATAATATTTTTAAAAATCATAGCAAATAGTTATTCTATAATAATAGAATATTATTAATATTATGTTTAGAAGTGAGTAAATATGATAGAAATTTATTTATATTTTAAAACAATTATTTAATAGAAATAAATAATGTTTAACCAAAACTAAATGCATAGCCAAAAGTAACAAGTTATAGTCAACAAAACTATCCAAAAGTTTATAAAGAATGGATTGATTTGCAAGTGGACAGGCGATTATTTTTGTTTTTTACAAATGCATCATGCATAACATCACCTATATTTGCAGATAACCTTTACATAAACTTTTGTTCTATTAATTTTTGTGTAAAATGGAACTAATTATAACTGTTAATAAATTTGTTTTTATTGTTATTAAATTTTAGTCTTTGTCTTTATATGATTTCTTGAGTCATCAATTATTAATTATGTTATATAAATTTTTGGTCAAATCTGATATACAATACCATTTAAAAATACAGATCCAAACTTGAAATTGCAAAATTGCCCAATTGTTGGAGTTGCATTTAAAATAAAACTGTTTATTTGATTTATTTTGAATTGATTTTCATTTAAGACTGCATAGTGTTTAATTATTGTACAAATGAGAAATATATTATTTTTTCTCATGTGTTATAGCATCAGCCGGGAAGCGAACCCGCTAACCCGGGACAACTGCTTGTAAGGCAGCTGTTACTAACCCGGGACAACTGCCTGTAAAGCAGCTGTCGCTGACCTCTCGACCACTAATGCTTGACGAGAAATATATTATTTTTGAAGAGAATTTTAAAGTTGTATTGTTGATGTGTATCAGAATGGCATAAAAGATACTCTATTCATTCTGTATATTCAAATGTCATCCTAGGTGAAGACTGTTCTTCCAAATTTTTATTGTCTCATGCATGTATTATTTAAACTTAATGTTTCTTTAATAATTATTACTATTATCATGGTATATTAGAATAGATTAGCGTATAAGTGACGTGTCAGTCTTTTATAATCTATTGGGATGTCATTCAACAATATGATAAAACAAATTATATTTAAAATTATTATGTTAAAAACTCTGAGATTATTACATGATTTTCTAATTACTTGAATCACATTTCTTTTGCAAATATCAGAAGTGGCATTAACACATCTATTGTATTTAGTTATATTATAAGAAAAGTACATTAATCTTACTTTCCAAGAGTCAGATCAAATCATGGCACTAATTAAAGTTTAATCGGTGATTTATAGATGCGTCTACTCGCTTTATTTTTTTATTAGTTAATTTATCTCTTGCTCGTAATTCGTTAAGGTGTAATATATATAGGGAGAGAGGATTTGAATCCAGACTTTCAAGCTTCCTTTAGCTATTCAATCTATCTTATACAAGAGATACACGTGACTTACATGTGAAAAAAAAAGACCTCCAATATACATATTTCATGCCAAACCAGCACTCGTCAGTTGGTTCAGATCATCATCTCCCAGACTTATATATAATCAATGCTCAGTTTATATTCAGATAGCAAATCTTCAAACTTTAATGAACAGGCTTCAATCTACTCCACCATTCAACTCTTCAGCTTTCCATACCATTGAAAATCTGAATGATAGAATGACCAAATCTCTTGATGATGCCAATATTACTATCATGCCCCTGTTGACCTTAAATCATTCTGACCCATTTTGTATAGGATTTTGTTTATTTGAATACACAGAAGAGAGATGGGCAGGATACAGGCTGAATCTGTAATATTTAAATACAGGTATACTTTATATCTCTGGAGTTTAAATGTAATTATAAAGGATTTGAGCCCAGACTTTCAAGCTCCTTTCAGCTATCTAAACTATCTCATATAACTGATACATATATGTATATAACATTGCTGTTTTATTCACAATGCTTTTTTAAAAAAAATAAGTCGTCCTAGGTATATTGATTGCAAAGTGGAAACAATTAAACAATTGCTTGGTCATCTGTGAAAACTATTTCAAACTTAATAAAGTTTTTATTTTGCACTATATTAAATATAATTTATTAAGTAAAACTACATTGAAATTATTATCATCATTTAACACAATATAATGTATAAAATAACAAGTGATTTGTTGCTGATAAGTTGTTTTTTTTCCCATGTGTCATAGCATCAGCAGGGAAGCGAACCTGCTAACCCGAGACAACTGCTTGTAAAGCAGCTACCACTGACTTTTTGACCACCAATGCTTGACTGTTGCTGATAATTTGACATGAAAATTCATGAAAAGTTCAAACATCAGAAGTGACAGAATAGATCTGTGATCCATCGATCTTGAGTTGTAAATACTGTCACTGTATCATCCCTCTAAACCATGCAGAGAAATGGAAGATAATTAAAGTCGTTATTATAATATATATATATTTACAAACTATAATTGAAAGGAACAATATAAAACGAAAATTAATTGCATTTTTAAAAAAAATAATTTCTGCATTTTCACAAATTTTTAATTTACATATCTGGGTGTTTAAAATACAAAAAATGTGAAAAGAAAATCATTAATACAAACAAAAACAATATAAAGAATTATATTAAGTATAAAACAATATGAAAAGTGCCAAATGAGAAGGTCAAATGATTATAGAATACACTTCAATTGAATAGATTCCAATTGATCAACACAGGGAAATTGCAAAGAAATCAACTTTGTGAATTTACAAATCACATACCCATAACACTCTGGACAACAAAGTGTAAGGATGAAATCTATAGATGTATCTGGGAAAGGCATTGTCCCAATGGTAGAATATTTACAGTTTGCTATAGCAGCCTAAAAATCAAAACTTCTACCTGATAATCATTTTATTTTATTTTTAATGAATTGGCCTTTTTTTATAACTTTTATAGAAACTTTCATAACAAATCTATCTATGCTTACCTAATAGATCTTTCTGACTATTTGAGCAATCTAGATAAATTATTTTTAAGCCAATAAACATCACATGATCACCATTTCTTATGCTTGTTTATAACTTATTAAAACAGGCAAAACTCTCTATACGTATTGCCACTTAGTGTAAGCCAGAGTAATCAATGGTGCCTACTCATCCAATATCCCCAGACTATTTTCTGTCTTGTGGCCTTTGTCAGTAAGGAGCCTTGGATCTGAGATCTTAGAATCTAAGATCTAGATGCACTACTCTCAGATCCAAGACCCTTACTAACAAAGGCACCAAGCCAGAAACTAGTCTGGGAATATTGGATGAATAGACACTAGATGGGGATTTTATGCACAAACCTTCTGTCATCCATTGATTACTTTGGTTTGCGCTGAGTGGCAATACATATAGAGAGTTTTGTCTGTTTTAATAAACTCATTCTAAACTGTTCCAAAAAAGGACTTAGTGACATAAAATAGTATTCAGAAGTGGAGTAAAAATTGCTGAGTGCCTTATTATAGTAATTAATTAATATATATACATTACATATCAAAATATGCAAACCCTGTACTCACACACACACACATCTTATTGATATAAAATAATTAAAATTTCTATATGATAGTTTATTTCATGAATGTTGACCATTCAGTTACAAAAGGTAAGTAAACCGATTTATTATGACATAACATAGTTGTATATAGTACAATTATTATAATTTTAATTAAAGAAGCATTAAAATATTAGTGCTAAGTGTAATATAAAAAATATGTAATTATCAACATTTTGGTAAGCCTATTCATCATCTTGTTACCATAAATAATAGAACAAAAATAATCACCACTCATATTTGTTGAATAATAAAGCCATGAAACAAATAAAGAATTTTTTTCAAACTGTTAACCTGTACCGCCATTTTGGATTTTGAAATAATTAATACTAATCAAAAATGTATTCAACACAAGAAGAATCTTATAGTTATGATCATGTACATGACATCCATGTAGTAAAATATTTAAAATTGCCCAGTCTATTCAAAATTGATATTCAAAAACAATTAAACTCAGAATAATTTCAACAATATCATTAAAAAAAGATAAAAAACTTATAAATTAGTTGAAAGATGAAGAATTAGATTTTATTGCATTATACTATTTGGTGTCCATTGGTATTCAAAATTAACAATAGATGGCTCTGGAGAAAGGTGATAGATGGCTCTGGGGGAAGGTGATATTATCTAAATATATATATATATATAAATAAATCAGTGATTATGCAAATATAGAATTTGAATAAAATATAAATGTTTATAAACTTTTAATTGAAGCTTCAAATTAAGGAAAGTGAATTTTTTGAAATATAATTGAAAAATGAATCAATTATTTAAAATAAATGATTTTGTGATTAATTAAGTTAAGGAAGTTTGATTTTTAATAATAAAATGCTTTGCCATCAAAAGTAAAACACTTTTTTCTGCCTGTAGCAAAAGACAATAAAAATATAATCAAATGACAATTTTCTTTGGCGATCATATGATATTTGAGTACAAAAATTAGAGGTTTAGCTACAATACACGAACCGTTTACTCTTCAGTCTATTACTCTATCACTGAATTAAATCATAAAGAGCACAAATTGCAATGATGAAATATATATTCTATTCCACATAAAATACAAGTAATTTTTTATATATGTCAAAGTGTTGACCGGGAAGCGAACCTGGGCCAGCTGCTTGGAAGGCAGCTATGCAAACGGCTGGGCTACCAATGCTTGACAAAAATACAAGTAATTGTTGATTCAATGTTCTGAACTAACAACTTAACATCTATATAGGCATTAATTGGAAAAGTAATCAAAATATATGCTATACATTAGCAATAAAAAAATTATCCATGTTAAAATAATTTAAATAGTAAACCAGTTGCACATAATTATGTGCATGTTTTTAAAATACTTTATTGAAAAAATAGTAAATCCACTGCATGGTGGTCTCTTCAAGCATTATCCAATTTCTCTATCCACAGCTTTTATTCATCATTTGACTCCAGCAAATTTTTTTATTTATCCATCTCACACATGATCACATTTTAAATCTTTTATAATATATTAAATCCAGTGCAAAATTTTATTTTTCAATGTATTGTCATCTTTTTTCTAGTGAGATATAAAATGCAATTCCATTTCAGTTTTTTTAATTTTTGGAGAAATTGGTGCTACCTGTTGTTTCTCATCTGTGTATATTACTTTTTATTTCTTATTATTATTTCCAACAAATGCATCTTCATATGTGTCCGTATAATTTATAGTCTGTGTACTGCTTTCATAATAAGTATCCTGATCTCAGATACATAAATATGCAGTAGTAAAACAGATTTATTAAGTCTTTCTTTTTAAGTGACAAAGATATATCCTTTTATTTTTTACCAAAAGCATTCCATCTGCTCAATTCTATGATTAACTTGTACTTGTGAGTTTTCCAGTAAACCAAGATGGCATCCTGTAGTTTTGATAAATATACAGTTTTGGGGACTCACAGAAAATGTTTACAACAAAAATGGCTGCTAGGAAATGTATTTAATATTTACATTTTATTTTTTATTATTACTGTTATTTTTTAAAAAAGAAATAATTATGGGGAAAATAATTACAATATTTATGCTTTATTTTATTTTTTTTGTTTGTATTAACTTATTAGCAGAAAAATAATTAAAAAAAAGAAAAATGTAACAATTTAACAATCAATTTATTAATTTTATTTTTTTAAATTTAACAACTAATACATCTTTGGGAGATTATAGGTTATCAAAACTATATATTTATCACAAATATGAAGTACCATCTTGGTTTAACTTCATCAGTTGTGTTCTATGTATTAATATTGTGACTTAAGATGTTAATGTTAACTTTTTCTTAATCATTATTATTCATCTTTATTTTTTTTAAAAAAAAACAACTATTGAGCATTTTTTATATTTTTCCAGCATTTATTTTAAATGTACTTTCTTGTTTTTATCTAATAACTTTTGTAATATTTTCTGAATCTTTAAAGCATTATTTGTAAAAAAAAACAAAAAAAAAAACAAACACATCATCTTCAAACAATCTAGGTGTTGCACATTTATTTTTGGTCCTTTAGCTTTTCATTTTAATTTACAAAATACTTTATAAGATTCAATATGCTTAATGTATATAGTGAAATTAAATTCTTAGTTGTAATATTTATTTCTTAAGGCTAAGCACTTTCAGAGCTTTGATCTCCATATTCATAGCCTTCAACTATAATAATTTATGCAAATCTATGCAAGCTCATTTATATCATCCATTTCTTTGAAATAGAAAAGCATGTATCCTTTCTGTTTATTGCATTTATATCTCTTGCTATAAACCATGTCTCCTTAACTTTCCTCTTGATGTCACTTCTTTCAGTGGAAATTATTGTAGCACTTGCAAGTTCAAATTCATGATTAGCCACTTATTGGTGGTCCACAAATACTAAGCTACCTTCATTTCTGCTCAATACCCTTTTGTATAAATATTTGTGTTGAACCATTCTATTCTTTATAGTGGCCTGAGATTCACCGTAGTATATCGCTCCACAGTTGTTAATGGTGAAGAAAAAATATGAAATTAAAATACTTTATATGAAACTGTTGTAAAATGTATGAAAAAAGTTGGAATCATACATTCTTGTTATAATTAATCTTTTTAATGTCACTATAATAATCTACTTCTTGATCTAAATTTTGATAAATATTCTATAGAATTTGATAATATCCTAGGTTTAGTCATGTTTTCATGATTTGATAATGACATAAATGCATAGAGAATCAAATGCCATTTTATTATGTATACCCCAAATCATAATTGTAACTCATTCTCATTGATTCTTTCTATAACTTCTTTTAATACTTGGATTATAATTTACTGTGCTAAAACCACTTATATATCAAACATATCCTTTGGAATGATTTAACTGTGTTTTCTATAGGTAGGTCTTAACAATCTTGGCAATCATGGTTCACAGAATTGAGTGAAGTTTTACATGTTTGCAATTTTCTTTTAAATTCTCCTAAATATCAACATTATTACTACAATCATCTGGTATATTTTTTTAAAACAGGCAAAACTCTCCATGTGGAAGTGCCACTTCATGTAAACCAGAATAATCAATGGATGCCAGAAGGCTTGTGCATAAAATCTCTATCTAGTGCCTATGATCCAATATCACCAGACTAGTTTCTAGTTTGTGGCTTTCATCAGGAAGAATTCTTCTGGCAGCCATTAATTACTCTAGCTTGCAGTGAGTGACACTACTGTATGGAGACCTTTTCCTGTTTTAATAACAGTTAGGAGAAAGCATAGGAAATGATAATCATGTGATGTTTAGCAGTATATTTTTTACTATTACATATTTTGGCTACAACTTTTACAACAATTTCTTCATTCCATTCATGCTTTTTTATATATTTATAATAACTCCATCACTTCCAGAAGCTTTCTCATTCTTTGTAGACTTTATTGCATTATGACTTCTTTTAAACTCCTCAGAATTTCAAAAGTTGTTAATTGTAATTGTAAGGATAACTTTATTCTCTTTCTTTTTTTTATTATTGCATAGTTTTTTTTAGAACTCTTTCACACATTTTATGTTATACCATATTTAGTTTTAGTTTCATTTTTTCTTTTTATTGTCAAAACCATATTGTTCCAATACCAAGATATTGTTATATTGTGAGACTTTTATTTTCTTCTCTAGTCTTATTAGCTATTTTACAAATATATTTCCTTTATTGCCATGATTTTTTTCTGTAATATTTTATAGAATTTTAGATATTTAATTATTCCATACAATTCATTTTTACATCAGAGACAAAACTCTCCATACAGTAGCGCCACTCAGTGCAAACCAGAGTATTCAATGGATGTAAGAAGGTTTGTGCATAAAATCCATATCTAGTGCCTCTCCATCCTCATTGATGAAAACCACAAGTTAGAAACTAGTCTGGGGATATTGGATAAGTAGACACTAGATAGGGATTTCATGCACAAACTTTCTGCATCCATTGATTACTCTGACTTGCACTGAGTGGCACTACTGCATGGAGAGTTTTGTCTGTTGTAACAGCTTTTTGAGAAAGCATTAAAAATAGTGATCATGTGATGTTTAGTAGTTCAATTTGTTTTAAATATTAACTCTTTTTTTCATCTCAATTGAAACTTTACTGGTGATTTGCTTATTTTTTGTATCAGACATTGGTATATTAATCATCTTCAAATTGATCTCATTTATATCTGAACCATTTTCAAAGTCTGTTAATATTTTAACATGATTTGAGAGTTTAAATTTATTAGAACATTTGTAAAGATTAGAATGTCAATAACTAAATAATATTTTTGTCTTTCTAGCTTTGCATTAATACACATTTTACAGTTTACTATTTGGTTATCACATTCACATGATCACCATTTCTTCTGGCATCCATTGATTACTCTGGCTTGCACAGAGTGGCAATATGTATAGATAGTTTTGCCTGAATTTTAGTTATCATTTTACAAACTTGAAATATATAGATGAAACAATCCAGTTCTACAGTTCTACTGTCATTTCACTTGGTTGCTTTCATGTTTCTTTCTATTTAGCATTTTTCTCCAAGATGTTATAGTTTTACCTTTTCTAAATCATTTCTCATTTTTGTCTTTATTACTAAGTTTACTTTCAGTAAACATCACATGATCACCACTTCTTATGCTTGTGTATAACAGTTGTTAAAACAGGCAAAACTCAATATACGTATTGCCACACACAGCAAGCTAGAGTAATCAATGGATGCCAGAAGACTTGTGCATAAAATCCCCATCTAGAGCCTACTCATTCAATATCCCACCACAAGCCAGAAACTAGTCTGGGGATATTGCATGAGTAGGCACTAGATGGGGATTTTATGCACAAGCCTTCTGGCATCCATTGATTACTCTAGCTTGCTGTGTGTGGCAATACATATAGTGAGTTTTGCCTGTTTTTACTTCAAGTACTTTCATCTTTTAATATTTTTCCAATACAAGCTTTAAAATCCCTTCTGCTAATATTGATATGTTATTTGATCAGATTAAAACCATTCAATATAAAAATTCTCTGTTTCTTTATGACATTGAAAACTTATTAAAACATAAACATGAATTATCTTCATTTGGTATCTTCCATCAACTTTACAAAATAATATTATCATTCTTTCTGATATAACATCATTATACACAATTATTTACGATGAATTCCATTCCATTTATGCTTCTAACATTTGTCTTTACAAGTCCACTTTTTAATTAGATTAGCTTTTCACCTTTTTTTTTTCTAAATTCACAAAGTCTGACAATGCCCCTTAATACTACTAGACAATTCTTCCAATTTATGTAAACTTTGTTCAGTCAAAATCTAGCTACAGATGTAGGTAGCAAAATAAAAGATCATCATCAAAGGACAGATCTCTATCTTAAATCTTCAATCATTTCAAATGTAATTGCCAACTTCCTGGAAATGGTGATCATGTTTCATTTTTGTCTATCAAGATTGTAAATATATATATATGAAAATATTTCTAATGCTTACTGTTATCTTAAATAAATATCAAATCAGCTCAAACATTAAAAAATTTTCAGTTACACCCTCTGTGAAATGAACGTTTAGAGCCTGCATCTCACAGCAGCTAAATAAGAGATATCTCTTTAATAGGCTGTGAATATATTAAATATTTAATATCATTGCAGCCTATAGTTTAAACAGGCACCTTTTTGAATTAGTTATTTTGAGATGTGGGTTCTAAACATTTATTTCATAGAGGGTGTAGCTGAAAATTTCTTAACGCATAAGTATAGGGGGTTTGAACTCAGATTTTCAAGCACACATCAACCATCCACACTATCTCATACCACTGATACACATGGTCACACACATGTAGAAAAGATAAATAATCACCAATATACATAATTTGTGCTGAGCCAGCACTCATCAGTTGGTGCAGGTTATCATCTCCCACATATAAATGTAATCAGTGCTCAGTTTATATTAAGATACCAAATCTTCATACTTTAATGGACAGGATTGGATGGCTGAAGATTTAAAGATTGGAGAAAATTGAAGCCTGGCCATTGAAATATGAAAATTTGCTATCTTAATATAAACTGAATCCTGATTATAGATATCTGTGTGGGAGATGATAATCTGAACCAAATGATGAGTGCTGACTTAGCATGAAATATGTATATTAGTGATTATTTATCTTTTTTACATGTGTGTGTTCACATGTGTCAGTGGTATCAGATAGGGTGGATGGTTGAAGTGTGCTATATGAAGAATGCCTGCATTTCAAATATTAACAAGTGAAGTGATTTATATAATCAGTGTTTACACAAATATGAACTTACCTATTCTAATTTCAAGTAAACCCAATGAATATTTCTGTTAAAAATTGTCAAATGTTTGTCTAAAAAAAGTCAATGGTGTTTTTTTTCTTTTAAAATCACATGTAAAAGCCATTAAACTCATTATGTAAGCAAATACACATTGGTGAACAGGCCATGTATTTCCAGTTACCATGTGAATAATAGAAACTACTATTCAGTTTTCTTAAGGCTTCAAAAAAAAATGAAATAAACTTTTTCACTTGATAGCAAATTCGTTTTTCAATTATTATATGAATAAGAAACATGATCAAATGTTTTTATTCCTCAGGAATTCATAAAAAATTTGAGCATTGGATATGACAATGTTGGGTAACAATCTATGAACCTTGAGATCCAGAATCTGTCCTTCTACCACTGCATGGAACCATGTAGGACATTATATGAGTGAAAATGCTTCAACAACAATCTTTTAACAAAAAAGGATAACACTAACAGTAAAACATTGCCACAGTGTCTACCGCATACATTTCTATCTTTAAAAACATAATAATAAAATAATTTATTTTCAAAATGGAACTAAAGTAAGTTTCTATGGAAACATGTGAAAAATATAAATATGTTTGAAAACATGAAAATTGTATTAATTACTTAGAAATAAGCATAAAATTTATATTTTGAAAAACCAATACTATGTTTAAAAAACAGGCCTCAAATCAAGAATATTTTTTACATTGTCAGCTCCTGGAAAGTAAAACTGCTGAATGGTAGTTGAATGATAGGAAACTGTGGTACCAGAGCCACTGTGTATCTATGAAGCATCTTTGTGTAATATAAATTTCAGTGTCCCTGGTTTTATTAACAGAACTGACCTGAGTGCATTGTGATGGCCCAAGAGCTCCCATTTATCAAGGCTCCAGATCTACAAAATCTATGCCTTTTGAGAAATCAAAAAATATTTTATCACATGCTAAATGAAATTTTCCTTTTTTCAAAGAATACATTTCTATTTTTATTTTCTGAAAATAAATAATTATTAAAAAAACAATCTTTTTTTAAATAAAGCATTAATTAATTCTAATTAATTGGACTTCCGTTTAAAAAGAAATGAAAATGAAATGAAGTTGCATTTATACTTCGAAAGTTGTATCTTAGATTTGTGTTCAAATATAATTCATATGTTTAAACATATATGTACGATCAAAAAAACTTTTAAGACATTTACATTTGAATATGACTAAGTAACTACCACTAAAGTTATTATGATGTAGTAAGTTTTATTTTAGTTACAGTTGAAAGTATTTATAAAAATCTAGTTGGGAAAAGTGAATAGTTCTTGCTAGCATTAATTTTTGTTTAATATATATATATGCACGCGCGTATCTACACACAATTAATAAATTTTGATGAATATTGTTTATACTGACTATTTTTAAAAGAAAAAAGAAGTTCAAGATTAAAGGTTATGCTATAATTAATAAATGGATAAAAAGAAATAGATATATAGGTTAATAAATATGTAGACGGAAACTAGATCAGTTTATAGATAAATAGGTTGGTAAAGAGATAGATCGATAAACAGATAAGTTTGTAAGTAGGTTGTTTAAAAAACAAAGAGATAGGTTTGTATAAGTAGATGAGTTGATAAACAGAAAGGATAGATAGATAGACTAATGAATGAATGGGTAGATGGATGAATAGATAGATTGATAATAGATATATAAATAGATGGATGAATGGATGGATATATTGATAAATAGATAGGTAATTGTGATTAAATAATTCCACACACTTTACAAAATACGATTAGCAAATAAAATAGCTTAATTTTTAAATTAGGTTGATAAAAAAAATAGATAGTTGGATCGATAAACAGGTAAATAAAAAAATAACTTTGTAAGTAGGCTAATGGATAAACAAATAGTGAGATAGTTTTATAGATGGGTTAATGAACAGAAAAGTAGATAGATAGATAGATAGATAGATAGATAGATAGATAGATAGATAGATAGATAGATAGATAGATAGATAGATGGATGGATGGATAAATAGATAGATAGATGGATGGATGGATGGATGGATGGATAGATAGATAGATAGACAGATGGATGGATGAATAAATAGATAGATAGATGGATGAATGGATGGGTGGATGGTTAGATAAATAAATAGATAGATGTAATTAAATAATTCCACACACTTTACAAAATACAATTAGCAATAAAACAGCTTAATTTTTTAAAAAGTTCTGCTCTAATTGTAAGTGAATCACTGACAAAGTATAGATTTCTATTGTTTGGGGACACTTAAGATTCCTTTTATTCTTCTTTCTTTTTCTCATATTTTATTTAATATAACTTTGATTTAAAATTAATCAGTTCTAAAATTTAAGCAAAAGTGACAAAGCAAATTAGTTTAGAATCCCAAAATGATTTTGGCATTTAAAAAAGTATCATATAATAACTAAATATAATTTGTGCGGAAAAATTATTGTGAATAGGTTCAATGGTTACACACGCAAAAAAAAAAAAAATTCAAAGAAGTGGAAACAAAAACGTTCATCTTAAATCTATTTTTAAAAAAAATCTAATTTTTTTTATTACAAAAATTCTCCCTAAATATAAATATTCTTTTGTTGATTCAGTAAAATAATAATAACGAAATGGCTTATTATTAAAGAATTCCTCAGAAGTTCAAGCACTGGAAATAATAGGTGGAGCCATCAATCGATGGGTCTTGAGTTCCAGAACATACCACTCATGTTAGTGAAGTTTGGCCCTTTTTTTTGGCCATAAGCTGTCTTAGAATTATTTTAAATAATTGGTAGTTACAGTTTGTTACATGGGAGGTTATACGGCATTCACATAAATGGAAGTGACAAAGTTGAGCAGCACTCTTTGGAACTTCAGCTTTGAAATTCACCCAATCTATGGAATTTTAGCTTTGACATTCATCCAAACCACAAAACATTAGCTTTGAAATTCACCCAATCCATGGAACTTTAGCTTTGAAATTTACCCAATCTGTGGAACTTTAGCTTTAAAATTCACCCAATCCATGGAACTTTAGCTTTGAAATTCACCCAATTTATGGAACATTAGCTTTGGAATTCACCCAATCCATGGAACTTTAGCTTTGAAATTCATTCAATCCATGGAACTTTAACTTTGAAATTCACCCAATCTGTGGAACATTAGCTTTGGAATTCAAACAATCCATGGAACTTTAGCTTTGAAATTCACCCAATCTGTGAAACTTTAGCTTTGAAATTCACCCAATCCATGGAACTTTAGCTTTGAAATTCACACAATCTATGGAACGTTAGCTTTGAAATTTACCATCCTATAAATGTACTTAATATTTCAGGGTTAATTTCTTGCTTATATGCAAACTGACTAGGCAGCTAATTATTGATCAGTAAATGAATTCTATCTTTTATTATCTAAAGGATAATGCTAATATATTATACCTAGGATAATAAGCGTAGTGTCAATTCATTAACTGTAAAATAAAAAATGCAGTTTGTGAGTACAATCCAGTCTTCATCACAAGTCATTCTTCTCTGGAACTGAATGAATCCATGATTCACAGTAGTAAACATGAGAGATTATGCACATTCACATTCTGAAACATTACAAAAGTTATTACCATGTACAATTTTAAGATGCCAACTGAGTTTTAAATTTGTTAAATAATAGATTCCATAGTGTAATAAACACCATTGTTTCTTTCATCAGAAACCATCTTGTAATAACGATTGCAATGGTAAAACAAACAAAAAATCCAGTTTATACAATATTTTGTTTACTTGTTTAATTCACTTAATGTTTTGTTTATATTAAGAAATTTTATAGAAAAGAGTTTTATACAATATCACTGCATAAATAACATTAAGATATAACAAAACAATTAGAAATTTAACAAACTGTTGGAGAAGCAGTGAAAAGCATTTAGATAACATTTAGAATATGGTTATGAAGGAAACATTTATAAGATAGGAGGGAAATTCAATAGCAAATTCTATGTTTCTACAGGTACTTTTATATATATCACATTTGTAAAATATATTTAACTCCTATTTCATGCTAAACCAACTATAACAATATCTTGAAGATATATATATATTGACAATAACTCTTTTTCATTTTTCATGAGATACATCATAGAACAGTGCTATGCCTCACAAAATATTGACATTCATCACCATTAGGGTTAACTGATGCTTATAGGTATAGAAATTCCTACACATAAGCTATATTTTAAGTGACATCTATAGTCAGATAAAATTCATGTTTGTACAGTAACAAATATTTATTATTTACAAAAAAAAACTAAAAAGATAAGCATGTTTTTTTTTGTTTTATTTATAAAATTTTATAGACAAATAACTAGTAAACACATATGTTTGTTCTTTTTTTTTTTCATATGTCAAATGCATTGACCGGGAAGTGAACCCAGGTCAGCTGCTTGAAAGGCAGCTATGCTAACTACTAGACCACCAATGCTTGACATGTTTGTTTCTTTTTTAAAATTTAAATACAACAATAGTATTGTTTTTTGCACAAAGAATATAAATATTTAAATATATTAATAATAGCCTTATGTTTTAAAGGATTTTATTGTTTAAATGTTACATATTTTTTCCTTTTATAAAACATACTTAGGATGGCAATAAAATCTGCAATAGCCTTACAATTAATAATATATGAAATTAGATATAATTATGCGTATATTATATATTTACAAAAAATAAAACAATAGCATGCTAGTGTCTTAGATGCTATCACATTAATGACCGCATATCAGAGTGAATATTGTGTGTGGAAATCTTTTCATTCTTCGCTCTGATTGACCCTAATTTAGTCTAGAAAGTATTTTGGCATTTCCTAGAATCATTATTGTATATAAAAAATGCATCTGATGTGCCAAAATGCATATAGAATAAATGTCAAAGTCCTAATTTCAGGGAATACTCCCTTTGAAAATGATTTAAATAAGATTTGTATGTTTAATTGGGAGTCTAAAATGGATTGGAATTACTAAGCATATGTTCATTATAACTTTAAAACATTTTTAAAGCTGTAACCATTAGTGTAGCATTCATGAATTGAAATATTATTAGTTCATCTTTTCAAACTAGCATTCTCATTGGTCAAGCTAGCAAGATAAGAGGGGAAATTACCACTGTGAAATGTGTTCATGTTAACTTGTGGTTACTATTAAGAATTAAATTGAAATGTTATAAATAAAATTTGTTTATATGAAAGATTTAGAAATTCAACTAGATGGTGGAAATAATCCAATATATTATTACAAATACCTCATGAATCTTATGACAAGGTCTCATTACTATTATCACATCATTGAGTTTCTATACTTTAGTAACAGCTACTGTATACTCGAGTAATTGATTATTGATTACCAAATGCACGATTGCATTTTATATCTCTACCTGTAGAGCAGTTTCTCACTTTTGCCTTTATCAGTGAGGCTTAGGATTCAAAGTAGGAAAATACTGTAGTTATGTATCCAGTAATGAACCATCTTTGGCTCCATTTTAAGCAATCAACATGAAATTCAAAGGAGCATAAGATCTTGTTAAAATCAGAAGCCAAAAACTAGTCAGGCAAAAGTTTAAATGCAATAACATATGGTAATTACTAATTATTCAAGAATGAAATAGATGGCGCTAGAGTAGGAAGCTGCTCTTGTTTTATTATATACCGTGTAAGTTAAAAAATTAAATTAATGTTGTTATTAAGAATAAGAAGTATTTGGAGCTTCGAAATATCTTAATGGGTTGTCGCTATAACATACTTAGTATTATATTAAATAATAATATTAAAAGTTTAAATATGCCCTAGAAAAAGTTAAAAACTATTCCTGCTTTATTGTAAATATTTTCAACATAGTCTTTAATATTATATATATAATAGCACACACACAAAGCTCTAGAAAGATTAAGAATTGGCGTCATTTCACTCAGCTATTTCTCTGTCAACTAACCAGTCAGATTTATTATTTATCTTATTGACTCAGACAGTTGATTCATGCTTACTCATATAAGTAAAGAGTTTTAAGAGAGATTAGAATCATTTACAACTCTAAGCATTTACATGACAATCTTAACATTAAAAAATGCTATTAAATTTAATATTAAAAAAAATAATCAAAATTCAAATTGATAAAATTTGCTTTCAAGTTATATATTATTGATTTAAATATTTAGAACTTTTCTCAAGAGATAAATAAATATGATTATAATATAATGTTTTTGACGATTTTCCTTTAAAAAAATATTGATAGTTATTCACCCAGATGCACCACTAAAGCGATTTAAAACTTTGCAACTATTATACCGATAATGAAATCTCGGCGGTCTCTTTCTTATGAACAGTATAATTTACTAAAATCCAAACTCTTATTTGTCCAACTTTATTATGCATAAAGTTATTTTATGGCGGACTCTATACCTTTCAAAACAGAAAGCAACTTGAATTTATCATTCAGTATATACCATCCAATAAACTTCCCAATAGATCTGTACATAAACACACAGAACACAATTTAATTTACTATGAAATCATTAGCTAATGGATAGTAAATATAGATTCAGGAACATAGATTTTAAATCTATATTCATGAATATGAGAATTATTTCAGTGAACGTATCTCTTCATTTAATCTCTATTATCATAATTATTATTTTGTAATCATAGTTGTTCAAATTGGTTTTAAAATAGTTGCTTGTCCTCAATATGGTCTGTGTGATTTGGTGAAGTTTTATCACTTCTCACACTTCAACTTCTTATGAACTCCAAATAATAAATCCATTTTATTATTTTTAAAAATGTCTTCCAAAAATGCTTTTTGTTAAAATTATACATCTTTTTTAATCTCTATATAATCAATAACCTATTTCATGCATTAAATAGATGTTTTCAAACTAATTATATACCTAGGACTCTATGAATACAATACTACCCACACCAGTTATCAAAATGCATAATCCCAAAACAAAGAAAAACAAATGTTTGTACACTCTTATGTATATTGGTACTGATTTAGTATGTACTCTTCTCCATTTTGGTTTTTGAGGGAAGCCTCAAAACCACCACTGACACAAACAAATACTAAAGAATGTCAGATAATACCTCTTAGAAACCAAAATGGCAGAAAGTGAATTCTAAATCAGAAATGCATATTGAACATTGAAATTTAATATTTTAATTTTAACAAACTTTTCTTTAATTAGTCATTTGATATATTCTCTTCATTAATTTTTCAAAATCATAGTTATAAATGTGCAAAACTCTTTATACAATATACCATTCAATGCAAGCCAGAATAATCAATGGATGCAAGAAGGCTTATACATAAAATCCTTATCTAGTGCCTATTCATCCAATATCCCCAAAGAAATTTCTAGCTTATAGCTTTCATTAGTGAGGAACTTTGGATTTGAGAGTACTGCACCTAGATATTAGAATCTATTGCACTCTTTCAGTAACCATCTTTTATCTTTTTAATTAACTATAAAATGAAACACACAATAATGTTTTCAATTCAAACTCATTTGCTTGTATAGTCATATCGATCTGAACTCAGTTCAGCATCTATACATTTTAGTATTTTAGTGTCTTTGGTTCTTTAATAATGACAGTGATAATAATCCTATTGGGAAGGATTGGTATTAAACTACTAAACATAAGCATAGAAATGGTGATTATGTGATGTTATAAATGTGTTCGATATTTTCTGTAATTTATTATTATTATTTATTCCTATGCCATCTAATAAGGCATGCAGATGTAGATGTCATCTACATCATTTATTAAAATTTATTGGATGCTTTTTTTTAAATATTAAAGTTTTAAGATAGAATAAAAATTATGAGTTTATTTTAGGAAGATTCAAACATGCATGTACTTTACATATTATTCCAGTTTAAAAAATTTTAAATATTTTTTTGCAGATTAATGAGTGTAACCCATATGCTATAGGCAAAGATATGTATAAAACAATTAAATAGGTAAAATGTAGATGAGGGAGGGTTGCATAAGATCCTAAGATCTAGGTGCAGTGCTTTCAAAAGTCACAAATGTGTGCACTAGAAGGGGTTTTATGCACAAACCTTTTTGCATCCATTGAATATTAAGGCTTGCACTAGGTGGCACTATTATATGATGAATTTGTATTATGCATGCATTTTAGAAATAACTTTCTTTGCTATTTTCTTGTAAACAGAGTCAACAACCCATGCAAATGTGTTAATACCTGATTTATATATAGTAGTTGATTTGATGTCAATGTGAATATTTAGCGCTATGTTGTTGATGTGAATTTTTAACAGTGCTTTAAGTCAGCTGCCGAATAAAGTTGTCTCTAAAATGAATAAATATTGTAGAACAATTTTTCATTTTTATATAGACAATGGTCATAGTAAAAATATATTACACACAATGATTGGAACAGATGTCTCTTCAAAAAATCAATGAAGTATGTTGTGAAAAGTTGTACATTGAATGTTAGACTATATAAAAATCAGATAAGGTAGTGAACTTCTCAGAAGAGATAAAAATTAAATTGACCATGCTAAGCGCATTGGAAGTATACACAACAATGTGGCATTATTTCATAATTTCTAAATGATTTGGTGGTTATTCAAATATACATATTAGTGATGAAATAGTAAATATTTATAAAATATGAAAAGACAATTGACAAAAATATAATAATAACATTATAATGTTGTATTATTACAGGAAAGAGATAATAAAAGTGTAAAAGATTATCATTACAGTTAAGAATTTAAAGATGTGAATCATTGATATGTTTTTGTATAGAAAACAGTATGATAACAAAAAGTAAGTTTTAAAATTCTTTTTATCTTTTGATAAAGTTGTATTTAGAATTCATTAGTTTAAAAAACCATATTTCCTTATAGTATAGCAATAATAATAAATAAGATGTTAAGATTAATAAAATTTTATTTAGAATTGGTAAAACATATTGAAGACATAGAAAATAAATGTAAATAAAATGAAAGCCATAATGATAGATAATAAAAAGACGTTAAAATTAAGCATTAAGAGAAAGTTATAGAATGAATTAGTGCTTTTTTAAAAAATTAGATGATTGGTTGTGGAGAGGGCAGTAAAAAATAGAAATTTGCAATAATTAAATGGGCATTTATTAAGATAAGAAAATTATTTATTAGTCAGTGACATTGAATCTAAAAAATAGGCTTACAATATACTTAGATTGATGTGTAGCTCTATAAAAATCAGAAGCATTAAAAGATACCATGCCAAAACTAATAAATGTGTTACATAGTGACATTTTAGCTAGTCACAATTAAAATTTTAAGGTACAAGTATATTTGGATGATGAGATATAGCTTAACATGTGACAGTGCATTTGGTATCTTCATAGATCATTTGGCGTTTATAAAATTTTACAAATTTCTTGAAAACATTCTTAAATACATAAGTTAAATTGTGCCAAGTGTTTTAGAAGCAGTGCTACTTAACTTAAAACAAAAATTTAATATTAGCATGTTGTTTCATCGGGGATTAAAATACAAACATAGTGTCAAGTTTCATGTCATAACTCACAATGAAGATATACTAGCACCTTAAAAATTTTATAAGTAGCTAAACTCTTGCCTATTTAGCACATGCATTCAATTAGAGATAGGATGCAAATAGTTTACTGTTCCATGGGACCAGACTTTTGCAAATTATAATTTAAAAAATGTAGAGAATTTGGATTTGGAAAAAGAGTGGAAAATATAAATGACATGGATAAAATTATCTTTTGGTAATAACTTACTGGACTTTATAAAAATTTGTACACAGAAGATTGGAGGGAAAGTATTATACTATAATTTACTTATTATATTCAATGATAACTTCATTTTTCTTATTGCAATGCCAAATCCATATAATATTAATATCATCTATATTCTTCTACTTATATATTAACTCTTAAATCTTAAGATTTGGAAATAGAAATAGAAATTCTGAAGAAGATTTCTGGGGCAATTGAAACTGTCAATGGTGAGTTATAAAAAAGCATTGTAAAAAAATTAGTAAAGAACATAGATGATATTATATTCAATGATTATGATAAGAGTATATCATTAAAATAGAAAAGTTTTTTTTTCTTTGAAAGGAAAATGGAAAATCAGGCTTTGATTCAGTGTCTAAGAAAGAAAATTCCATTTACAATCTTGTTCTGCTCTGTATCTGATTAAGTAATTCAAAAATTAATTTTTGATCATGATTTGATGTTGTTATAAAAAATCACTGTGTTTACATATTCTTGAGGTTCTTGGTCATAAATTAACATATATCTAATGCATCAAAGAAGATTAATTTTTAGTCATGATTTCATTTTGTTATAAACTTGTCAATCACCATGTTTGTGTACTTTTGAGGGACTTAATCACAAGTTGAATGTATATCTAGTGTATCAGGTAATAAATAAAAATAAACACACAGGGGCTAAACTCTCCATACAGTAGCACCACTCAGTGCAATCAGAGTAATAAATAGATGCAAGATTTGGTTATAAAATCCCTATGTAGTGCCCACTCTTTCAATATCCCCAGATTAGTTTCTAGCATGTGGCTTTTATCAGTGAGAAAGCCTGGATCTGAGAGCACTGCATCTTGGATCTAATACAACCCTTGAACATTCACCTTTTACCAATTTAATTAACTTAGTCTGGGATATTGGATGAATAGGCTCTAGATAACGATTTTATGCACAAATCTTTCTGCATCTAATGATTACTTTGGCTTGCACTGATGGGTGCTACTGTATGGAAAGTTTAGCTTCTGTGTAAACAGCTTGTGTATGCATAAAGAATGGTCATCATATAATGTTTAGTGGTTAAATAAAAATGAAAAAGGTAAAACCCAATAAGTGGAATGAAACTCTGAAATAAAGTAGCAAATAAGAGTGAGATTGACTCAAAATTCAGTGATAGGGCATCATGTGATCTGTCCCAGATAGTCTACAGTCAGTGCACTGATTTAATATGTAGTCTATTATTTCATATCTGTGGTATACCAAACATAAGATTTATTTTTATGAGATTTGTACAGAATTTAGTGAATGAGCACGTAGAGTATTAACTTAATATATGGTCTATTGATCTAAATAATTATTTAAATCTCAGAAAAGATAAGATTGTTAGATTAATATACTATAATAATTAGGCAAATTTTTAAAAAATCCATTTTTAGCACCAAAGATATGATTGTGAAATAAGTAAAAGTGAAATGTTAAATTTTAGAGACATGTTATAATAAATTCAAAGGAAATCCTTAAATCTGTATTTTGAACTGAAACAAGTTTTAGTCTCATATAGAAAGCTTTGACTTTTTAACGTACAGTTTTCCATTTACCTGATGTATTGTAGGTTTTTAGACAAAAAAAAAACAACAATGATCAGCTTTTGAAAGATTAATTATTTTAAAAAATAAATAAATAAATAATAATAATAATAATAATAATAATAATAATAATAATAATAATAATAATAATAATAATAATAATAATAATAATAATAATAATAATAATAATAATAATAATAATAATAATAATAATAATAATAATAATAATAATAATAATAATAATAATAATAAAAGATTCTTAAGGGATTTACAAAGAGGAAAAGTATTGGATATACTAACATACAAAAAGCAGAGGACTTTTCTGGAAGGAATTGTTGTACATGTGAAGAAATGAGGGAGAAACTGTTGCCTGATGAGAAAGATATAGCTATAGCATTCAGAAAAAGTGGTCAGTTTTGATATGTGGGCCTTATTATTTGTCTGACAGCTAAGGATGATGATAACTCATAACTAGAAAAGATTTTGTTTAAAGTCTAAAGAAACAAGAATTAGATTACCTTTTTAAAATTTGTAAATGTTGTATGCGTAAATCCAACTTTTATTAGCTTGGCTATCTTGCATGATTTGGTCCAGTAGTAAAGTGTCAGACGCTAGAGCTTCAGGTCCCTGAATCTTGGCCCAGATTTATCATTGTTATGCTCATTCAAAGTTTTTATAAATTACCAAACAATGATCATTGTATCATTTTTATATTAGTTTGATTTTAATGTGAATATTGGACAGTACTTTATTTGACATACCACTGTGAAATAAAAGTTTATGAACTTTAACAAATAACCATTCATTAAACATGGCAATTTAACTTTTTCAATTTTTACATATTTTTTTTATCTATTTATCTGTTATTTGTTTGTTTGATATGTGTGGTTCAGGGCAGCAGGGAAGTAGGATATTCTGGAGCTCAAAATTCGTAGATTGTGGCCCATGATTGCAACTTCCGGTGCTCTAATTCCTTATGCTCCACAGGGCAACAAGTACTGAATTATGATTTAGTAATTTGCCTCTAATGTAAGCATCTATCAGTAGTCTCTTAGCGTACCACGTGTGAAATGAAGATTTATAAATCTCACAAATCACCATTCACTAACCATAAGATTAACTGTAATTATATATTTTACTAAAAATATTTAAGTCATATTAAAATAAATTTTAATGAATGTGTATGCTAAAATTATAATTAAAAACCAAGGTCTTAAAACTAGATTCGGATTTTTTTTTCAAACTGTCAATTCTATTAATTAATACTTGTAAGAAAAATTGTATTTATATATAATGCTATATAAAAAATGGAATATTTTTCTTCATAAATTTGTTTAGCCATCAGAAGATTTAGCCAAAGCTGTAAACTGTACAAAAATATCTAATTCTTCAACAAATGTTTGCACAGGTTTATAAATAAAACCAAGTAATCTGAAACTTTTTGGGCAATCAGCACCGAGTGTCTATAGGCTGCGAAGTGAACTGCGCAGCTTCATTATCCTCTTCTTCAAACAAAGCCTTCACCGTTATTAAATACTATAGAAGACTGTTGGAGCCATCACAGTAAAGGATTAGAGACTAGCCGCTGTGTGTGCAAGAGATCGTCAAATTCTCCATCCCTAGAGTAATCCGAGTTTGGCGCAGGCAATGATGGATGGAACAAACATTTCATAACTAGCGGTTTATCTAAACCACACAACATCGCAACAGATAAGAAAATATGTTCATTTTAAATATTGGGCTTCTGTTGTTATAGCAACAGTAAAAAGCACAATATTTGGTGAAAGTAAGTATGAATGTGATAAAACAAAGTTCTTCACTAAGCTTAATCTTGCAAAAAAAAAAAAAAGGGAGGGGGGGGATAATAAAATGATAGGTGAGGGAAATTTTTGAAATAGGATTATCAAAATAATCCATTAAAGAGTAAATAATTTATATCTGCTTGGTAAGATTCAAGTTTTTTTTCTTTTTAAATTCTTAACTCTAAATTATATATATACACAAACACGTACACAGCTTGATTCCACAGTTTGGGTGTCTTTACTATTGATATGGTTAAACTTAGAATATGTTGATTAATAAAAGATATTCATACGAAGTTCGAGCATTAGAAAGACAGAATTGAGCTACGATTTATGAACTTTCAGATCTAGAAACGCCACTCTATAACTGCTCTAAACCACGCAAATCAAATATATAATTCAAAGAGTCCAAGATTTGAACTATTTACGATATCTTATCCAAAGTCGCATTTGATGGGCATGAAAAAATACTGATTCGTCTTTAAAAAGTCCTTTCCCTGAAATGGCTAATTTAAACTTAAATTTTCTTTATTATTGTTATTATAAGGTACAGCAATTCCTCATGGTAATATTATGGTATTTTTCCAGAAGAATCTATTATCCATTTAGTTTGGCACATTCATTATTAAAGTGTGTAAAAGTTGTAAATGATGGATGATGCAATAAACTGGTTGATCAACTTAACAAAAAATCAAATTAAGGGAAATTTTACCCTGTTTTTTGATGCTTCAAAACAAACTTTACCTCCAATTTGTCCACCTATCATTTTGGTCATTTTTTATGCTGCCTGCTGTATTCTCAAATATTCTTGCCAGCATCTGTATTTTTTTTTCATTGCCCAATTTTTACAGGTATAGTCATAAATACTGCCACAACTTGAACACTTCTAATTTTCACTTTCTAAGATATATTTATACCCTGTTAATGGTCTGTTTCAAACTCTCCAATTCAACTCTTCCCATTGCCCAACTATGAGGACTCTCTTGATACTAGCTTGTTCATACCAATAAAGACTCCAAAGAAGAAAAAATGCTGGTAACATTTATGTCTCCACAATCCATTTTAAAATCAGCTGGCTGTCATCATAATTCTCAATGGCTACAAGCAGTATATCATACCTAGGAAATTTTCATTCACCATGATTTCATAGAATTTTATGAATTGAACAGGTATCTGTCCCGATACGTTTGTAAGTATGTCTGCATTTTACAAAAAAATAATTAGTATGAATTTTGCTTACATAGTGTAAGTTTTATGCTTCTTTGTATGTGTGAGCATGTTTATTGGGATCTCATACTATTGTAGGGTAAATGTAAGCATCTTTTGGTTGCTATAGTTTTTCCTACTTTTTTATACAACTATTATGTCATTTTTTAAAAATAATGATTGCAATAAAAAGAGGCACATTTATTTCATTATAATAACTGATTGTTCTTTTTGTAAAAGAAATCAACGAACTGATTTCAGTCAGAGCAGTACCTGTTATACTCTAAATGAAAGTAATTTTATTTCTCTATTTTTTGCAATCTATGGATATATCTTTTTAACTTTTGTTTTTATACAAATATAATAAATATTGTAAATAATGCTTATAATTTAAAAACAAAAACAAATTTGGAACCTTTATTATATCTCAAAATAACATTTTTCTTAAGAGTGGTATCATTTACCATTGCTAATGGCTTCATTTCCATGTAGTTTATAAGAAGTCTGAGTGCCAGATCTGCAAGCACCAGAATCAATCCTGGGACTTCTCAATCCCAAGTCAGATGCTCTACCAAGTATGCTGAACTACTGTTGTGTCTACGTTATATAAATATTGTAGCTACTGCAACACAATCTTCATTTTTTCATGATGTTAACTATCATTCTACTTCTTCACTCTATTCTTTTACTCACACAGGTCTTTGATACTTTTTCATTTTTGGCAATAAATATAATATCATCATATCTAATACTTTTTCCACACATCATGCATTCAAATTTTTCTTATCCACTGAAGCTTTTCTTATTATGTTCAGTATAAAAAATTAGTAGTTAAATAATAAAATGCATATATAATATTATGTTACAGACTTTTTAATAAGATTTGTTGCTTACAGGTTCATATAAAATGTAAGAACTAGAAGTAACAGAATTGAGCAGCTATTCAAGGAAGTTCCATTTAACCAATGCATTAATATGTTACATAATAGTTTGTATTTACATATTCTGTTATTTGATTTGGTATTGACAAGCTGTAAATGGACAAATTTTTCAAATGTCAATTAAAATAATATAAAGCAATTTGAGACACAGCTTTAAAAAAGTAATATGACTGTTTTAATATTTTTGTACTTTATTTCCAAAGTGCTTTGGACTGAGAGTATTTTATTTACTTAATAAACCAATGCTGGAATATTAATCTTGAAGAAGATTATTTTAGTTTTTGAATTTTTTAATTCTTGATGCATTATTTTCAATTTTTTTTTATTAGATATATACATTTATGGGTGTGTATGTTATCACTGTATTAATATTTTCTTTAGCCATTGCTACTTCAAATAACAAAATCTTTCTGGTTTATTTTTATCAGCATCCTTATTCCTGTCTTTTTGTTCTCTGCTTTTATTTAAGTTTGAGGCTATTTGTTCTATTCATATTTTTAGTACCTTTTCAGAATTAGTGGTGAAAATGTTTCTAGTGCTTTTAAATGATCAGTATGCATTAGTAAAGAAGTGGCTGGTTCTCTCTCCAAGTTGCTTATAATGCCATCTCTTAATCAATGCATGTGATATAGTTTAGCTATTCATCAGAAAAAAATTGAGATGCTGGTCTGCTTGGATCACAATTAATATATGAAATGTGAGTGTTTTGTAACTTCATCTCTCATCTTCAGTGCTCTCAAGAGCTTTTGAAAATATTTGTATGACTCATGGTTTCACTACTATACACAGTTTGCATAATAACCATATGCAATTATTCACTCAGTTTTATGTGTTGTAGGTATTGAGGAATAGATGTCAGTGTGCCCATATGCTCAACAAGTTCAAACTGTTTTAGAAGAAGTATAAAATGAAAAGTCATTTGTTTCAGACATGTCAAACCTGTATCAAAGAGCATTCAGAATAATTATTAATTGAACATAAATTCTAAATACTAATACATATTAAAAACAATAATTTAGATTTTTTTTGTATTTAAAATTATTTGTTTTACATTCACCCGTATCGTGATTCATCAGATTAATAATACTGTAATAGGATGGCAACCACAAGAGCTAAATTTCATGGGTAAGTTTTATTCTGTCATTTCCAATAGTCAATGTTACATCATCTCCAGAATGACAAAGCATTCAACTACTTACTATTGGCACGTTGGTTCTAATGGAATATAATATTATGAACACGTAGTTGCCATTGCTATTTGCTATATTTGGTTCCAAGTCCCCTTGAATACATTGTTCCTGTTAGAGAGATTATTATTCTTCAGTAGCTTATTTATAGAGAAAGATTGGTTTACCTTTTATTTTCACTTAGAATGTACTATAGATTATTCTTATTTTAGATTTACCCATTTATCCTAAAATAAGTTTATTGTGCAATTGTTAATACAAAAGACTATTATACCAGGAGTTGAGGCTAGAACCTAATCCTTTTTGAAAACTTTTTCAATTAGCTGAGTATTTCTTCATACTGCTACTCATATTATAGACGGTCTTGCTAATCTTCCTTTAATTGATTAGTAAATGAGTATCTAACAATATTTATCTAGAGGGGAAAATAGATTGAAAAAGCAAATAAACTCTTATTAATTAATATTTTAATAATTACGTAGTAATATCATTTAATATTATTCTGTGGAGAAACATTTGAAAATCCTTTGTTTTTTAATGAGCTACATAAGACTGTTTTGCCATTACACCCATTCTTATTTATAAACAAATTCAGTATTAAGATAAATGAAGATCCCCTTCCTGAATGTTCAATTTAGACTCTTCTCAAATAGTCAAAAAATTATAGCAGAAAACAGTCTTTGTATAAAGTTTCAAACAAATTTCTTTCATCCTGATTGAAGAATGAAATTAACTGAATTCAATTTTGCTGTTAACTGAAAGGAAATCCTTTAATTCCTCTTGGAGGCTTTAAAAAAACTGAGCAGGGCAAATTCCTAATGTCCACTCCATATGTTGTTATTGCTGCAGCTGTTATTACTATGTGATTATTCATATAGTATACAAACATGGATGAGCTGCTCACCAACACACTTTAGTCAGAATGGTGAGTTTATTGGCTTTTTACCTCTGAGTTTAAAATCAAAAAACACCATGGCTTTCTTCTCAGTTGCTTGATAAGGCAGAATGAATGTGTGTGTGAATGAATTTTTTTTCTAATATTTACAATTCATGACTGACAAGAATAAATCTTGGCCCTTATTCCCAGTAGGCTGTAAAGTTGCTAGCCAAGGCAGTAGTTTGTAGCTGAAGGTGGAGAGTGCTAAGAATCCCCTGATTGTGGACCCAGGATGCCATTTGATGATGACTTTTTATTTATGTAGATTATGACTGCTGATCACTTTCAAGTGAAGGAAGATTTCAAGAATTGGATGAAACTGTCTCATATTAAATGGGACATTATTGGACTTTGTGAAGTTAGAAGAAAATATGAAGAAACAATTGATTTAAAAAGTGGACATGTACTCTATTATAAAGGCACAAATATTGGAAATACAAATGGAGTAGAATTCATTATAAATAAAAAGTGGAAGAACAACATTGTGGAGATTGATGGCGTATCGGACCGAGTGGCAAGATTAGATATACAACTTAATAGCAGATACCAAATGCAGATAATTTAGGTTTATGCTCCAACAAGTTCTCATAGTGATAAAGTAGTAGAAGATTTTCATATGGATCTACAAAAGGTTTTTGATAAGAGTAAATGACATTTTAAAATTGTTATAGAAGACTTTAATGCTAGAATTGGTAAACAAATGAAAGATGAAAGTGCTGTAGGTAATTTTGGTTATAGTAATAGAAATGAAAGAGGACATAGACTTGTGGAGTTTGCAGAAAAAAACAACAACTTTATATTATGAATTCTTTTTTTGAGAAAAATGTTAAAAGGAAATGGACATGGAAGCATCCAAATGAAGGTACAACAGAACTGGATTATATTTTGACTAAGTGAAAATACATATTTCAAGATTGCAATGTCCTCCATAAATTCAACACAGGAAATGATCATCGATTAGTAAAATATGTGTTAATGCAAAACTAAGACAAAAATTATTAAGAAAAATTTAATATTCATAGTTGATATTCCTATATTCCTAATCTTCAGAAACATTCTAATGAATTTAAATTAGAACTTGCAAACCATTTTCAAATATTAGCAGATTTTGAACATGAGTCACATTTGAATGAAAATAGTAGGTAAATTTTAAAAACTGTAACAAAGATAGCTGGTAGAAAAAAAGTAGCAATTAACCAATAAAATTTCTACTGAGATTAGAGAATTTAAGAAGAAAAGAAGAAATATGAAAATATATAAAAATGATACATTGAGAATGATTGAATATCTCAAATTTTGTAAAATGGTGCAAAAAGGAGTTGATAATGATACAAGAAAGTATAATTATGAACTAGCAAGGAAAGCTGTAGAATAGAATAAAAGACTCAAGAGTGTAAAACAACATTTTGGTATTGGTATAAAACTTATATCTGCAATAAAAAAAGAGATGGAACTATTACTAAAAACAGAGATGACATCATAAAATAGATAGAAGAAGTCAATCAAGAATTGTATAATAATAAAGAACAAATACCTCCTACAACTATTATAAGTTCTGAGTGGCCCAGAATTTTAAATGAAGAAGTGACACATGTAATTATATTTATGAAGAAGGGAAAGCTTAATGTAATGATGGAGTTATAATTGATATATTAAAAGAAGCAGGTGAAGAAATAGAATTTTTTTGGGAAAGTTATATACCAAATGTCTAAATAATAAAGATGTATCAGATGATTGGAAGAATACAGTATTAATATTTTAAAAGGATGATAAAGAAGATATTAGATATTACAGACCTATTAGTCTTTTATCAGTTTTATACAAAAATTTTATCAAAATAATTACAACTCATCTACAAAGAACTTTGGATTTCAACCATCCAAAAGAACAAGCTGGATTTAAATGTGGTTTTGGTACAAGTATATCATATCCAAGTATTGAGAGAAGTTATAGAAAGGACCAATGAATATGAGTTGCCATTATTCTTTGGATTTGTAGATTATGAAAAGACATTTGATTTTATAAACTTTGGATTATCAAAGTATAAATACAGGATATTGTCATATTGTAAAGAATATTTATAAAAATGCAACAAAAACAATTAGATGACATAATGATACTAGGAAGTTAACATTGAGAAGGATGTAAGACAGGGTGACTCAATATCTTCAAAATGTTTTATAGCAATGCTGCAAGAAATATTTTATGGATTAAAATAAAAAGCTAAAGAAGTGAAAGTAAATGGAGATTATTTAAGTCATTTAGATTTTTACAGATGATCTAGTTGTTTTTGCAAATAATGCTGCAGAACTCCAGGAAATGTTGCAAGAGTTATCAGATGAAAGTAAGAAAGCAGGAGTAAAGGCAAATGTTAAGAAAATTAAAGTAATATTCAATGGATTTGCTCAAAAGATGAAAATAAAGATGAATAATGTTGAATTAGAAGTTAACAACTACAGATACTTTGGTCATATTATTACTACAGATGGAAACAACGGATGAAATTAATTATAGAATTAAACTTGATTGGAGTACTTTTGGTAGATTTTTGGAAAGGAAGGTACCAGTTTTTATTTATGGATCTGAGGCTTGCAAACTTTATAGAAAGAGCAATAAAGAGATTTCAGATAACTTCAAGAAGTATGGAGAGATGAATGTTAAGAATAACAAGAAGAGATCAAAATGCAATACATTGGTAAGAGAACAAACAGGTGCTACTGACATTTTTGAAAGAATGAAAAAACTGAAGTGGAGTTGGGTTGAACATATATCTGAAGAGATCATAATAGATGGACAATTGAAATCTTAAATTGGATTCCAAGATATTGTAAAAGACCCAGAAATAGACCATGTGTGAGATGGATGGATGAAATAAGAAAGTGTGCAGCAATGATGTGGAGAAGAGAGTCTAGAGATTGGCAAAGATGGATTGACTTTGGAGAGACCTTTATCCTACAGTGGATTGGTACCTTCAATTCCAACCAATCCATGACTGTTGCATTTATCTGCTTCATAAATGCAATTTATCAGTCACTAACCTATGTAGATGTATTAAAAACATGATTAATGATCTTCACATATATAGATGCAGTAGAAGAATCAAAGAATTTAATAAAACCAGTAAAAACTCTATTACTTGATTGGAATCTTTACACATTTTGTTAATATTCTGTTAATACTTAAGCTTTTTTTAAAAAACAAACAAACCATAAGCTAAAAGAAGCAATTAATGAGTGCTGGTTTACCAGAAAATGTACCTTGGAGGTCATTTGACTTTTATTGTATCTTTATTTATATGATTGGAAAAGAATAGGTTGTTTAATATATTTATATAAGATATTACACATGGGAAGGGAATTATGAATAATTCCATGTGTGTGTGTGTTTATTTGGAAAAAAAAATCAGTTATATTTATCTTTAACTGAGGTTTAATGCTTATTTCTGGGATAGAGATAATCTCTAACTTAATAAATGATTAGTGATAATCATTACTGTATTTATCTAGAGTGATTAGCATCAAAGTTGTGGGTGGAATAATTTTGACACTTGTAATGCTAAATGTAACAATTTACTACCGCATTGATAAACACTGTACCTTTATTAAAGATATATAAGAGAGATGGTGACCTGGGCCAAATGATGAGTACTGGTGAAACATGCTTCTTGGAGGCCATTTGTCTTTTATTGTATCTTTATTCATATGATTTGAAAAAAATATATTGTGGTGTATAGATTGTTTAATAAATTTATGGATATATGAATAACTCCATGTATGTGTATTTAATTAAAATAAAACAGATATATTAATCTTTAACTGAGGTTATATCTGGGCTAGAAACAATCTCTAGTTTAATAAATAATTACAGAAATGTTATTACTCTATTTATCTAGGGTGGTTAGTGTCTAAGTTGTAAGTGGAGCAATTTTGACATTTTTGCCAAAGGTAAAAATTTACTATTGATAAATACTGTTCATATAATAAAGATATATATGAGAGATGGTGACCTGGGCAACTGATGAGTGCTGGCTCAGCACGAAATACATCTTGGGGATCATTTGCTTTTTTTGACTTTACTTATATGATTTGAAAATAACGTGTGTAAGTGTAAAGGTTGTTTAATATATTTGTAAATAAATTTAGTATAACCTTAATTAGTCCTTTTTTTCTCTCTTTTATTTCGTGTGGCAAATATTTACATCTTGTAAGAAATACTTCTTTAATTATCATTGATATAATTTATATAGATTGATGCATACATATTTACCTACATATACACACACACTCTTAGATATTAGTTTTTAAACAACCATTCCCCTAAAGTAACAAGTTAATTTTTTTTTATCTAAAGGTTAATGCTGGCTTGCATCGGTTTTGTCAGTTCATGAAATATACAGAAGAGTGATTTTTTCTGTGGTTAACAAAGACTAATTAACAACATAATTCTAGAAAAAAAAAGCAAATTTGGCAAGGATGAAATTGGCAATAACTTGTCTAGAAATTAAGCAAAAGTCTATCTCCGAGTCATTTTAATTTACAAAATTACACTGTTTAACCTTTGATTCCTGCAAGTTTAATCAGTACCGGGTAAAACATTTATTGTGATACAAAAATTTTGACAAGTTTGATTTATGTTCTTCTATTCACCCTGACTTGGCTTCAAGGGTCACCAATATCTCATTTCGATGAGCCAATCAGGAAAATTTCACACACAATTATTCTTTATCTGCAGATATAATTGTCCACTAAGGCAGTTTTTGTTTAATCTATGATGTTATTTAGAAATTTAACCCTCTCTTCTGAACTATTTTGTATTCCAAATTTTTGTTCAATTTATTATTCTATCAAGTGATACTGACAAAAACAGTTGATAATTAAATTTTATTAATTATTTATTTAATAAGGGAAGTAAAAAGTTAATTAAAATTTAGTTCTTTCAGTATATATTTAATTAGATACAAATATAAACTCTTTTTTGCATCTAAACAAATGAATATTTTCTTTTAACAATTTCTTATTGAAAAGCGATTATTATTGTTTATAATTCTTTAATAATTATTGCACAAATCACAATTGGACTTTGTAACTTCGGATGCTTGACGAAACATAGGTTTGTGAAGACCGTCTCCTTTTACTTATTTTTTAATGCCATCTATTTTCTTAAAATTCCAGGTTTTTACAACTATAAAAAAATTGTTTGAGGTGTCTGTGGTGAAAAAGAAGTTTATGTATATCTAAGATATTGCACATGGGTATTAAGTATAGATTGATTAATGATATCATGTGACTCTGTTTAATAAGAATAGAGATATATTAATCTTTGATTAAACTTAAAATTTACTTCAGGATATAAAATATGATAATCTCTAGTCCAGTAAGTGATTACTAATGGTCATTAATGTATTTATTTAAATTTAATGCTATCAAATGTATGGAAACAAAAAATTTGGTATTTATAGATGGAATACTCATTAACTATATATAGATAAGTAGTAGTTATGGTAAAGTAGCTTTAAATAGACAACTGTGGGCAATAGCTTCTTCAGTATTTTACCAAAGAAAATCAATAAAGAAATTGACCATTTGTAAGAGGTTTTGTGATTTTTGTTTTATTTTTACGATCTATCTATAAACAACTAGATATTTGCTTGTTAAACAATATTTAAATCAGTTGCAGATTTAATTATGACCCAGTTATGTGAAATGTTTACTTTCTGAGAATAAACTCCAATATAGCCAGCCCTAAATGCGATTTTTTATTTTTCTAATGAAAAAAATATAGTAGAGTGTATTTTTCATTATTCTAGTGAAAAAATATAATGGTGTCTATAGTTCAGTAGAATGTTGAATATAGTACTTGGGAATAGGTTTTAAAAATTAATTATAAAAATTTGAATTGAATATATATGTCAAACCAATTTAAATGTATTTTGTTTTGCAATTCAATTGTTACTAATTTTCTTCCTTTCTAAGCCAATGTAATATCTGATAAAATGAAAATATTCACAGAAAGGGTAGTTTTTAAATAATATTTAGCTTTATTACTGCCTAGCATGCTTTCAATATTTTTTACTGTATCATATTCATGGCATATAGTAGTGTGATTAAATGGTTCTCTATGTCAATATTTAATTAACTATTCACATATTCAATTTTAATTTAAAATTTTAATTTGAATATTTAATTAGACCATTTCTTTGAAATGGGTACATGTGTTTCTTTTTTGTTAATAGAAAAGTGATCACCAGCTATTAAACATTATTCTTTAATCTTACACTTTCTATCCTCTCTCTCTCTGTGTGTGCATACTATCTCTGCTATTGTTAGTTTGAATCTATGACCAGTTTTCTGTTCATAATCTGTAAATATTGAAGTGTGTTCTTTGTCTCTGAGGGCTCCATTGTATAAATATCTATGTTGGGCAAGTCTTGTTGACAAATTTGTTCTCAATTTTCCATAATATGCAGAATTTCAAACTGATCGGCTGCACTTAATTCTGTAGACCACTTCTTATGCCACTTTGTTTGGCATAGGGGTCTTTAGAGTTATTGACTAATTAGTGAAGTGATGGAGGGATTTGAAAGCTTGTATTAAATTTATTCTTACATATGATTTTAATTTATGTGCAATCTTTGGAATATAAGGTAGATTTATCCAGTTTTTAAGTTCCATTTGCTGGTTAGGGAAAGGATTTTTTTTTTTTTTTATGTTTATGATTTTATCATGATTATATCCCATATTTTGGATATCATTTGTGCACTATTCAATGCTGTTCTTTTTAGTGTATTCAAATTTTCATAGTGTATAATTTGGGTAAGAAACTGTTCAGATCCACATATATAAATATATTGTTTGTAGCCTATCTTATATCTTACTACTATCACATTATCAAAATGTAGCATTATAAGATTTCATTTTCTAGTCTTATATAACATTCTATTTTTTATAGATTATATAACTAAAAATTATGATTAGTCTTGTGTTGGTGGTCAAGAGGCCAGCGCAACTGCCTTGCACTTGCAAGCAGTTGCCCGGGTTGTGGGTTCGCATCCCGGCTGATGCTATGACCCTTAAAAAATATGATTATACTTCATGTAAAATGCATTCAATTTGAAAAGATTTAAATAATAATCACCTGATATAACGATTAATTAGTCTTCATTAACTCTGCATGATTTGGTACAATGGCTGATGACAGACTCGGCACTTCAAGGTCTAAAACAGGCATAACTCACTATAGTATTGCCACACATAGCAAGCTAGAGTAATCAATGGATGCCAGAAGGCTTGTGCATAAAATCCCCATCTAGTGTCTACTCAACCAATATTCCCAGACTAGTTTCTGGCTTGTTGCCTGGATCTGAGGGCACTGCACCTCGATCTTAGGATCTAATGCAACCCTCCAGCAGCCACCTTTTATCTCTACTTAACTACAAAACTATGAGTCTTAAATTGAAAACACCTTAATATTTTCAATCCAAGCTCATTAGCTTATATAGTCATATAGGTCTGAACTCAGTAGCCATACACTTCAGTGTAGGCAGGATTGGTTTTAAGCCAATAAACTGCCTGTTTTAACAACAGTTATAAGCAAGTGTAAGCAATGGTGATCATGTGATGTTTATTGGCACTTCAAGATATATGGATCATGGACTAAATCATTCACTTCCAGTACTGAAGTTCTTATGAAGTCCTGAGCAATAAACCCATTCAGTTATTTATTTATTACTATTTTCATTAATGCACATTATTACTAATGTAAATTAATTTTTGTTTGAAGGCAGATTAATTATCTAAACAAGTAGTTCATAACATTTCCAATTATGGAGAACATTTATAAATATATGGCATAGAACAGACACTAGTTAGTTTACTAAGGAACATTTTCAGTGCAGATAATTATATTAATGTACAAAATATATACAAACAAATATATATTCTAATAATCTAAACAAATCAATAAATAAATCATGATTTATGAATTTACAATGTTAATAATATAAACTTATTCACAGAAACAACGAAGCCCCAAAACACCAAAAATTATTTGGATATTTTTATATGAAAATATTCAACAATATTAAAAATTAATATAAATAATAATAATAATAATCAGGTTAACTTATAATATTATTCTTAAATTAAAACAATGTTGTTTAAAACATTTTAGTTGTAGTCTGATATGACAGATACATACAATAGTGTTAATAGATGACTTGGTACTCATAGGCATATTGTTGAGGATTTATGACTCAAATAAGAGAGTACTGCAATTAAGTAATAATACCCTAATCATTATAAGCTCAAATGTTATTTTTTTAACACAATTAATAGTAACCTATTAATTATGAAGCCATTTATATTATTAATATTAGCATTTCATCTCAATTAAAGAAATAATTTTTTATTTTCATTTCCCAAAGTAAAATTTAAAAAATTTAAGTGTATAAACATTGTAATATATTTTATTTATTTTCTACACATTTTTACAAGTGATGGTTATATATACACATATCTTTGGGTCTGTATCTGACTCAAATATATCCTGAAAATGACCATCATACCAGAGACATATCATAAGGCCATGATACAAAAGGAGCTATTTAATTTTTTGATACTATCACATCTAGAGCAAATATCAAGATCGGTGATGTTGTTATGAATTGTTTTATTTATATGTTATATTATTACACGACTTTTTATCATCTAGTATGTGAAATTAATATTATTAGTAACATCTATGCATCTTGAGGGTCATAGGTCTCTTTTTATATTTTTATCCATATGATTTGAAAATATTGTGTGGTGATGTGGAGGTTGCTTAATATACTTATATAAAATATTACATATTGGAAAAGGAAGGAGAAATGTGAATAACTCAGTTTTATAACTCTATGTAAACATGTTCATTGTATCTATTAAGAAAAGTTATATTTCATCCACAACTAATATGCTTAGCATGCTTTCAACTACTATATGGTCATCTTCATAACAATATAAACTTATAGGAAGTGATGTCTGTTATATGAGGGTGATGTTTAAATGTTCTTTGCATCTATGTAAATGATTTATTTACATATCCGCTTCCTTGACAAAAATATACAAGCCTCTTCTTTATTAATAGCTAATAACAATCTACCTGGTAATATTAAATATTGTAAAATATGGACTCATATTTGTAGGAGGACTTGGAAAAATTCTAAGATGGAACTAATAACAGACATCAAAACAAAATATGAAAAGAACTTGCAAAAAGAGAGTGTAATCAGAAAAAATGCAAAAGCAATAAATCGTAAATCTAATGAGTAATATATAATTGTCTAAGAAGATCATGGCTATTAAAAAATATTTTCAGGATAATGACATAATATGCATAAAAGAAGACAAGAGCAATATGCTTGCATTATTAAATAGCCATGAATACATTCAGGAAAGCACCACACAAATCATCAAATTAAAATTTAAACCAGTATACTCCTACAATTTGAAAAGACTGAAAGACACATTTATTTCTTTGAATTTGAGAAAGTTTTGTAATAGAACTTCATATCCTAATATATACTTAACTACTACCATCGCACCTAGAATATTCACAAATAATAAGTTATTGCACAAAACACATCACTCTCTTAGATTAATCCTAGACTTTGGAAGTGTGTACATAAGGCTTGCAAAGTGATCACTGAGTGCTAACGATACAGATTAGATTTGTAAATATATGATAAAATTATCATTCAAGTGTGAGGACAAGAGTTGTTGAACATAATGGAATTATTGGGTCTGTTCCCAATAGACAGTCTGTTGAAATAGTTAAAGAGGCACTGCAGAAATCATATTATAACCCTAAAAAACTTTATTATTCAGTGTTCTTGACTGATTAAATGATGGTATTACAGCCCTGTCTAATGGAAAATATTACAAAATGGAAGGGTTGGTAAATGAGGTTGCCAACAAGTGATATAATACACAGTATTGAATTGATAAAATTTAAGGAATTAGTGCTTCCAAAATATTTAGATAGTTAAGCTGTTTAATAAAAAAATTCACATACCAAATAATTTAAAAAATAATCTTTGATTTTTGCATCCTCATATGAGAAGTTATTGTTTGTGTTCAATTGATATCTTGAAGTAACTTGTATTTATTTATTTTATTATAATCTTCAAGTGTTTATTGTACTTTTTAATCTTTGTGATATATATGAAGTGCATTAGGAAAATTTAAAAATAAAAAAACATGTAACTTGTTCTTTTATTTAAAGGATTGTCAACTTTGGAACTTCAAAAGTATCTTAAAGGTGAATCACAGTTTTAAAAAAGTAAAAAATATAAACAAACCAAGTAATAGCAACTTTCTTCATTCAGTAGTGTCATCTAGTGCAAACTATCATAATCAACAGATAGTCACAATGTTTTAATGATTTAATAAACTGAATATCAGTGGATATTTAAGCAGTTGTCATTTTAAATTAATCAAATGATTCATACATTCAAATGACAATTAAACAATTGATATATTTATTATACAACTTGACAGAGGTTTGTATTTAATCAAATAATTAGAAAAAGCAATGGCTAAAGAATTTAATCTTTCTTATAATCAATCAGATATGATGATGATGCAATCCATGTTTTTTTTAAAATATACATCTGAAGTGCCTCATAGTGGCAGAATTGAACATTATCTTCTTCTATTTCATGGTTTGCATCTATCAAACTTTGACATTTTTTCTCTCTAATATTTAGCCCAAATCTCAATTTTTTAGAGATTTTTTATAATAATTTATTGATTCAGTAATTTTTTGTAGGTGGAAGCTGCAATCAGAGAGTAATCTTAATTTTCACAATTTTTTAAACTAACATGCAAAAATGAGAAAAAACCCTCCATTTTCTTGTAAGTCAGCCCATTTTTTTCTCATAATTTTTTTGTAAAAAACTCACTTTTCAACATTAGTTTGCTCTTATATAATATAATAAATCAGTAATAAATATTTTATTACTCTTTTATTTAATTTTATAAATATTTCAGATCATAAAAAATATAAAGATTTTTGAAATATTACAATATCTTACAGTTTCAATACTATATTTTTATCCATATGAATAAATTATTTATTTCATAAATACAAATATTTCATTGTTGTTGGCATTTCAATCACATTTTAATAGTTCAAATATTTTATGATTTCATTTATATATATATATTGAAATATCACAATATTTTTTATTCTATGTAAAAATATTTTTTATTTCATAAGTAAAAATATTTAAAATATTAGAATTTCAATTATATAACTATTTAATATATAGTTGTTTAAAAAAATTCCATTTTGGAGACAAATTATGTTAAAAAATGTCATGTTAAAGAGTTAATGCTGGATTATTATAATATATAAAATATTTTTTAAAATATGTTTATTCACATAAACACACTAAAAGGTAAAAAAAAAACTTTAAAACGTCAAAAATATATACTTTTTCAAATTTCACAGTATTTTTAATACCATGCAACTAAAAATAAAAGGTGGACTTTTTTATTATATTTTTCACCTGATGCTTTTATTTTTAGTCAACAATACCAAAGAATTATTAAAACAGGCAAAACTCTCCATACACTAGTGCCACTCAGTGCAAGCTAGAGTAATCATGGGATGCCAGAAAGGCTTGTGCATAAAATCCCTATCTAGTGCCTACTCATTTAATATCTCCAGACTAGTTTCTAGCTGTGGTTTTTATCAGTGAGAAGCCTTGGGTCTGAGAGCACTGCTGTATGGAGAGTTTTGCCTGTTTTAATAACAGTTATGAGCAAGCATATGAAAAGGTGATCATGTAATGTTTAGTGGTTTAATATTGTGAAAATGCAAACAAAAAAAAAATTGCTTCTTAGTTTTTTATTACTCTTTTTCTCTTTTTCTTGCATTTATATGAATGAAAATATTTTTTTAATTTTTTTTATTTTCTACATTTTAATTTTATATAATGGCAAAAGTTAGATACAGCTTAATACCACTAGATGGCAATACTATAAAGCACATAAAAAATTTTAGAAACATTTTTTTCACTAATTTTTTAAAAAAAATTATTTGCAAATTCTCAAAAAAAAAATGTATTGGTATTAGAGATATTTAGATACGCTAAGTTTTAATTAGGTTAGAAATTGGGAAGTAAGTGGAAATTGAGTTGATTTTATTTAGCAAACAAACAAAAATGGAGTAAATTAAATAAATGCATCAAAAAACAGTAATTAATTAAAAACTTAAATAGCTTTTGTTCAGCATATCTATTGATAAATTGATTTGTAATAAAGGTAATAATTGTGTTTATATAAAATTATAGAGAATCTTATTATTTCTATAAATAATAAGCATCTCTATAGTTATATATATACTGTTTACAATAACTCCTCTCATATACACTTTAATGCAAAAAAAATAAATATATTTCTTTATTTTCCTGACAGTTTCGACTATCCTGTAATCTTTATCAGGAAAATAAAAAAATATATTAAAAATTTTTTGCATTAAAGTGTATATGAGGGGAATTATTGTAAACAATATATATAAATATATGAAGAAATGCAAAGAACGTAAATGAGAAGAATAAGAATAAACTTCATCTTTATAGTTGCATGTAAGTACATTTATTACATTCTGTATAGAACTATAAATGATTAATGTCATTACAAATTGACTTGTGTAAATAAAAATCTATAGATTTTTTTAAGTATTACAGTATCAAAGAATTTACCAATCTCTGGTTGATATCAGATAATGAAAGCTGAACATTTATTTGGCAAATCTTTAGAATTACTTGACATGAAAGTCAATTAATTTAGTTTTTCCATGAAAGAAATCATAACTCTTATGAATGATGAAATATTTGTTACTGAAAAATATGAATGCCTGTCTTTGATACATCAATAGCTTTGCTCTTTTAATCATATATTATATTTAAAAAAACAACATAATATATGCTGATGAGATATGGTGTGAACGTTGTGGTGATAATATTGACAATTTATTTTCAAACAAAACAACAATCTAAACTATTGCTGAAATGATCAAAATTACACATTCAGATATGTTCAAGTATAAGTAAAACAGTCATAGCTTATAAAAACATTGTGAATGTTGTTTTAGAATTTTGAAAAATAGAATAATATTCTACAAAAATTATGTAGAACAATTAAAAAAATACACAATTAAAAATCAAAAAAAGTACCATGAAGGCTGTGATTAAGCAATTTATAAGAATAAGTTATCCAATTAAAAAGCAGTGTCTGAAATACATTTACATAATGTGTGGAATAATGAATACATTGAAATCATTGAAATGTTATTAGCAACCCTATATTCAAAAAAATTGCAATAAAAAATGTGAATAGAGGAGAATGTAAACATTATTTGATGCTGAAGGTGCTTTTAAATTTTTATTTAAAATTTAGAAAAAAACAAACTAAAACAGTGAATTTGTCCAGCGTTGATGGCCTAGCGGTTAGCATAGCTGCCTTCCAAGCAGCTGGCCCATTCGCTTCCCAGTCAACACATTTGACATTAAAAAAAATAGTAAATTAAATAATAAGTCTTTTGTTGCTATTTAAAAGCCATATTTAAAAGATTAGATAAGACAACTGTATTCTTTATGAAATTTCTGTACTTCAGAATCTTCAAAAATATTTAAAAAATATTTTTCTTCCATTCAACTTTCAAAATGGAAAAGTATAAATCATCAGTATTTTGTGAGATTATAACAGGGACACTGATTCTTTGACAAATAGTAAAATACTTAAATCATCAAAACAAAGATATTTTATTTAAATAAATAAAAAAACAATTAAAGCTAACAATCATGAAAAGTTTTTAAGTAATTATAATCAATCGGTAACAACTACAATGTGGTTTGCAAACATATAGACTACAAGTGGTATCTAATATTATTTCTAAGAAATTATATGTTTTATATATTTTAAATTAATTTTTATTATAAGCATTATTTACAACAGATATTAAAATATTTGTAAATAAAAATGCATAATCATAAAATTGCAAAAGCAGAGAAATAAAATTAATTTAGTTTAGTTGATTGATTTCTTACAATCAGTTATTATAATAAAATAAAATTGTTTTTTATTGTTGTAAGCATTAGTAATAATAAGTAACAATAAGTTTTGTATTATTTATCTTGAATATATATATATATTGAAATGTTTTGTCCATCTGACTAGGTCTCTGTTACACATAAAATACGTGAGTTGATCAAGTTATGTAAAAAAAAGAAAGTTTCATTCCTATTTCTAAAAACATAACTATATTTTCTGATCAACTCTACCTAGTAATTGTTACTATTTATGCTATCAATGAAATCAACTTTTATTTCTTTTATAAGGGTGCCAGGATTCATATAAGAATCCACTGAAATCCATCACATCACGTCTCGAAGATTAAAAAGAAAAATGTTTTTAAAAGAATCGGTATCATATTTTATTGTAACTAGAGTTATTTTCTAGATATTATTATTATTCCTGGAGCTTAGTTAACACATATTGGCAAAGGTAAATTATATCTTCAAATCTTAACAAACTAATATTAATAAATTTAATGAAAATTATTAATAACGCACAATGAAAAGTTGGTATTAGAAATAAATATTTATTCTAACAAATTAAAATGTTTAAAGATAAATTACTAATTAATAAAACTGGAAAGAACACATGCACGTTAATCCAGACATGAATCAATTAATAAAAAAAAACAGTTTCACAATTAAAAAGTTCTTGGGTAGACCAGAGTCTCTTGAACAATAAAATTAAAGTCTATATTGGGATCCTATTATAAGCTTATTTTTAAGAATGGTTTGACAACAATTTAGTCACAATCGGGAATAATGAATCATAACTTACTGGTAAGTTTAGCGAGAAGATTGTAGATTACTATGCATAGTTTTTCCTGAGTTAGAATGAGCTTGTGGCCATTAGTTTTAACTTGTTCTTGATTCTGGTTCTAAAGGCTAGTCACGAAAGCTTTTCTGGGTTTGACGGTCTTCATGATGAACAATGTCAAAAGCTTCGGTCTACTCCCACATGAAGAATTATTTTATCGTAGAGTAGTCCTGGATTCCATAATCCAGGTCCAGCCAAAAGAAAAACAGACAAGCCAAGATGTTGATCTAACTGGTCTCTTCCTTTTTATATTCATGGTCAGTTTTCAGACTTCTGCGCATAACTTTTGTTTGTCAAAAATATATATTGATAATCTTGTACATTCTTTATCAAATTTATGTTACAAAGTCTTTATTTTTTTAGCATAATTCTGCCATCTTTAATTAGCTAAAATATTTTTTTTAGCTAATCTAATGTGTAATAAGAAATGTGGACTTAATCAGTGAAGTATTGAATAGCTTCACGCTTGCAAATCTAACCGCTTCAGCTTCACCTATTTAAATAGAAAGTAGGTTGAAGTAAAGAAGGGATTCCCCTCTTTTCTTCCATAGCATAAGCTTGTGGTTAAACACCTGTAGAGGTCCCTACTATCGCATTTTACATGCATATTCTCGAGGTTACAGCTTCGGTAAATATTACCTACATAGTCAATGTGCATTTAATAAATTTATAATTACAACTTTAAATTACTGTAATAGATTTCTAACTATAAAATCTTTCCATTAACTTGCTGTAAATCGAAAGATTTCGCGAGTATTAATGTGTAATAAGAAATGTGGACTTAATCAGTGAAGTATTGAATAGCTTCACGCTCGCAGATCTAACCGCTTCACCTATTTAAAAAGAAAGTAGGTTGAAGTAAAGAAGGGGTTCCCTCTTTTCTTCCATAGCGTAAGCTTGTGGTTAAACACCCTGTAGAGGTACGTACTATCGCATTTTACACGCATATTCTCGAGGTTACAGCCTCGGTAAATATTACTTATCTGGATTAGTAATTTGTGTGTCTTTTGTTCTCTCCAATTTTTACTTTTATTTTTAACTAGATAAAAAAAATATGAATGACAATTTTAACTTGCATTGTACGTTTTAAAAAAATAAATTCTACTAATCAGAAAAAATCTAAAAATCTTTCTTTTAAAAGATCGCTAAATCTACTTTTTTTTTCTTAGCTTTTAAATATCTTAACAAATGCCAATATATTTGTACCATATATACATAAACGGTACTATATATAACTGTGATTATTTAAAAAAGATGGAAAAAATTATAGTCATTTAGTAGACTATAAGCATTATCAGAGATCACTAAATCAGAAAAAGGTGGCATAAAATTTATATTATATAAGCTAAATTCAAGCTAATTTGATGTTTGCAAAATAGAAAAATAATTAGAAAAGCAAATAATATGAAACTAGGATATTTGAAAAATGATAGTGGTATTATATACTGCTTGTAACAATTGAGGGTTAAATAATAAATTTTGGCCTTAAATGAATAAATTTCCTATTTTGAGTCCATTATAAAAAGGATATATAATCTACAGCAATATTCTGATGTTCTATGCACAAACACACTAGCAAAATAGCTAACAATTCTATCACACAAAAAGTAGGTTGGCAGACACTATATTAAATGCATACTTCCTTTTTTCTTTTTAAAAAAACTATTTTATTTTGTAAAAGTTTTGCATAATTTATTAATGTTATTAAATGTTTTATTTATTAATAATGGTGTATATATATTTAGTTTGAAAGTTTTTATGTAAATTAGACGTAAATAAGCACTGAATTATTATTATTTTTTTGACAAATATTATTTTTAACAGTATTTTAAAAATCTAAATTTTTACAATAATGTTAAATTTCTTGAGAACTTTTGAGTAATTTAGTCTGATTTCTTATTATTGAGAAAAAGAAAAATCTTAAGAAATAAGAAACATTAGTTTAGATGTGTTACCATGGTATTATGGACATTGTTTTCAACCATGTTGCGAAATCTGAGTATACCAATTAATAAATGAAAAATGTTTAAAAGTATATACTATTTTTTTACTATACCATGTAATGATTTTTAATGACAGGTTTAAGTCTTGGATATATTCTTAATATTTATTTAAACTTTATAAACGTTCATGTGCATTATTTAAAAAGAATTTATGTTTATTTTGAATTTTAGGTTGTTTTTTTATTTATATATTTTAGTTTATTATAAAAAAAGAACAAAGCTCCAGTCATGCACTTTTACAAATTTACATGCACTCACCCATGAGGATCAGTTTGAGAAGCATAATTATATACTTATGTTTAATACGTATCTATATATAAGTCAAACAAATCAGGACTTTAATCTTTTGTGTGTCTGTATTATAAATTGTTAATTGAATTGTACAGAATTTTTCACTCCGTATCAGGAAAGAGATAGAATCTGATTTTTAACTACTTGCGATTAGAAATACATAGTAAATTTCGAATTTACAGTAATAAATAGTCTATTATTTATATAGCTCAGACTATATAGGTTTGTTCCTTTGTAATAATATTACATACATAGTCTGATCTATATAAATAATATCTTAGTTTAATAAAAATTATTAAAGAAGTTTTTTCATTCAATTTATTAGCACTATTTTTATTACTTCATTACTTTTTCTTTTTTTAAAATTAATTTATTAAGGGCGTTACCTTAAATTTCAATAATCGAGAATCTAAGGACCCAGGTTCGAATCCCATGCTAGTACTGTCACTGGTCAGGCCAGCAACACCTGAAGAAGAGAGTAGAAAAATACCTCTCGAAACGTTGTGCATATACTAACCTACTAACCTGCTGTGATATTACTAACAGTTAGTGCATATACTAATCTGTTTGCTGTGATATTACTAGTCCAATATAAAAATACAGCTAGAACACCATCATCACAAACCTTCAGAAAAACACTAGTTATGCTTTAGTCTTTATTTGACTTTCTGTATTAGCAGCTTATTTTAATTATCTTCTCTTGAAAGCTAATTCTAATAAGTTTAAACATATTCTGATAAGAAATGGAAGAGCAAAACTCTCCATACAGTATTGCCACCCTGTGCCAATCAGAGTAATCTTGAATGTGCATAAAATCCCCATCTAATGCCTACACATCCAATATCCCCAGACTAGTTTCTGGCTTGTGGCCATCATCAGTGAGGTGCTTTGGATCTGAGAGCACTGCACTTAGATCTTAGGATCTAATGCAACCCTCCAGCACCCACCTTTTATCTCTACTTAACTACAAAACTATGAGAATGAAATTGAAAACACAAAAATATTTTCAATCTAAGCTCAATAGCTTATATAGTCATATGGGTCTGAACTCAGTTCAGCACCCATACATTTTGGTGTCTTTGGCTCTTTAACAATCATAGCCACCACTATCCTATTAGACAGGATTGGTATTAAACCATTAAGCATCACATGATCACTATCTTATACTAGCACATAATTGTTTATAAACAATTATGTGCTAATATGCTAAATGGAAAAGGTTAATATTTTTGAACAACATGCCAAGTCTCAAATACTAATAGACTTCCCAGAAAACAAAACATATAATTGCTTGACAGAGTAGCTCTGTTGGTTAGAGTGTTGCCTTAAAATTGGATATTTCAAGAATCTAAAGGTTTAAGTTCGACTCCTAAGCTTATATTATCACTGGTCAGGCCAGAAACATCTGAAGAAGAGTGCAGAATAATACATTTTGAAATATTATGTATTCTATATTCAACATTTAATAATAAGTGATGGAAATACTACAATGCAATTGCTTTAATTTTACAATTAGGATGGAACTAATGGAATATAGATAGGTCTTGGTAAAAAAAATAACAGGAGCAAAAATAATTAAATAGTGAATAAATTTTTCATCTAATAACCATTACATCACATGCAAAGTATGCCAGTAACAATAGAATTGACTTAATTACAATGATAAAAGGGTGAACAAGTATTTCATTTTTAAATAATTTTAATTAATACTTTTTTACTCATCATATGTACATTATTACTTTATTTTCTTCTCTATTTATATTTCACCCAGTAGTGCCACTCAGTTCCAACCAGAGTAATCAATGAATGCCAAAAGGCTTGTGCATAAAATCCTAATCTAATGCCTACTCATCCAATATCCCCAGACTAGTTTCTGGCTTGTGGCCTTCGTCAGTGAGGAGCTTTGGATCTGAGAGCACTGCACCTAGATTATAGGATCTAATGCAACTCTCCAGAAGCCACCTTTTACTATTGATTACTCTGTTTGGCATGGAGTAGCACTACTGTATGGAGAGTTTTGCCTGTTTTAATAACAGTAATGTGCTAACATAGGAAATCATGATCATGTGATATTTATATTTCATTACAATTTTACACACATATACAGTTAACCTTTTTATTTTATTACTATGAAGTTTTGGGTTTATAATGTCCTATTTTTAGTTTTCCCTTACACTTCATTTAGTTATTGAGTATCATTGACTTAGTTGTTTTCATTTTCAGGCATATTTTTTAGATTGCTGTTTTACAACTAGTGAAAATTATGGATGATCATGCTTTTTTTACTACACTATTTGGGAGGTTCTTGATAGCATTTACATATGAGGTGATCCATTTATTGTTGTTGTTTTTCAACATGTTATATTTTTTATTATCAAATATTAAGGAACATTGAGATGACCACATTGTTCTAAGCATGTGCGCTTTAATTGATGTGTATGGGGTTTACAATCCTTGGTATGTTTTTGGAGCCTCTGTTTAAGATTAATTGGAAAGCAAAGACTTTTAGCATTGCAAAAATAATCCATGATTGAAAAATATCCAGTAAGTCTTCTGTGGGTATATTACAAAGATTATATATCAAATCAAAGTTTTGCTTTAATTTGTCAGTAAGATATTGTTTAGTTGGAATGATACCATGAAATAGATTGAAAAGTAATTTGAACCAACATTGGGGTGTGCAAAGGTTTTGTAATTTTGCTAGAATCTTAGCTATTGTTGTCCAAGAAGATCTAAGCAGTAAACTGAGATAACTACTGTAACCACAAAAAAATTAAGTCTCACTGATATGCCAGCTTTAGTAAATAAAATTGATATGACTACATAATAGATATAGTGATGGAAAGCAAAGACACAGTGTTACAAAAATGATTACATGATGAAAAAATATTGAGTATGTTGTCTTCTGTGCATGTATTACAGGAATCACATATTAAGTCAAAGTTCAGATTGAAAAGGAATTTGAATCAACATATTGTTTAGTTAGAATGGCACTATTTAGTAGATTGAGAAGGAATTTGAATCAACATTAAGATATGCAAAGTCTCTAGAATCTTAGCTATGGATACTGTTGTCCAGGGAAATCTAAAAAATAAATTAATGCCAACATTCTAACCAAACAAAAAATTAAAGCTCACAAATATTCCAGCTTTAATAAAAAAAAAAAAAGTTGAAATGGCTACTTAATAGATATAGCGATAGAAAATTTAGATTATTTAAAAATGAAAACTCTTAAAATTTAACTAAAAGGAGATAATTATTCATTATATGTGAAAGTATAAATAAAATTAATAAATATAAGAATAACAAAATGTGGGGTTTTATTTATACACTTACATAAACTGATTTTTTTTAAAAAATAATATTACTTCAAAGATAAGGTATTGCCTCTTGGACGGAATTTTCTATCTTCTTGTGTTATTTGTCTCATTTCTCTCAGATTCAAGGCTCCTCATTGATGAAAGCCACAAACTAAAAACTAGTCTGGGGATATTGGATGAGTAGGCACTAGTATGGATTTTATGCACAAACATTCTTCCATCCATTGATTATTCTGGCTTACACTGGATGGCATTACTGTATGGAGAGCTTTGCCTCTGTTTTAACAACTTGGGTAAGCATAGGAAATAGTGATCATGTGATATTTATATTATTATAAAAACTCATTATTACATACTTTTAATCCCATCACTCTCTAACTGATCTAACTGTGATCATGAAATAATCCCACTACCATTTTTAAATTGCATTAGAGCAACAGGAACAGGTTTGAGTGCATTAGAACTCTTACTTGGGATTTTATATGAGGCAGTACTATTAACACTGACTAATTTTTGAAATTGGATTTGTGATAGGTTTTAGTTGACAAAGGGCTGACCATTTTAGAAACTATATTTTGATCTTCAAGTTGAAAGACTATCTAAGAACTGCTATGTTAAAAAGGTTTATATTTAATCTTTAACTTTGTATTTCATTGTGTTGTTAATGTATGTATTTAAATTTTGTTTAGAGGGTAATAAAAAATTTCATGACCTCTAGTATACTGTTGGGAAAAAAGGTCCATATTTTTGTTATTCAGATACAAATTTAGTATTATTTTCTTTTGTTTATAAAAATGTTACTGTTAGGAGAGTTTAAAGAAACTTTCTTTGCAGTTTAAAAATGTTCCAAGTTGGAGGCAGGGTACTGATGAATATTTAAGCTAAAGTATGAATTGACTAAAAGAATAACTGATAACAAGTTGGATGGTAAATTAAATGAGTGGAGAAAGAATCCAGTGTTGAATAATAGATAATATAATGTATTAAATAAATATTAAAAGGACTAATTAAATTTTGTTATTATCTTTTTTTTTATTGATGTCTATGGGATTGCATATCTTTTATTTACTTTGGTATATTTTTTCAAACGTCTTAACTATTAATAAAATATCATAAAAACACTTGCAGTTTTTTCAAACAGGAAGTAGAATTACTAATGGCTTATTAAGTCTTCAGTTCTATCATTGTTGCTAGAGATTCAACACTCACTAACGATGTGACCACATCTGAATAGATAAGTGACTGCTAAATTCCATTTATGTAATAGTTGAGGGGTAATAATCGTGGGTTGTTCTCAATCATTTGGTGAGACTCCATTTGCATTAAAAAAAATCAAATCGAGCTGGATTTATTATAATATCTGAGGAGGGGGGGGTATTTTGAAAGATCATGAGATTTCCATTTTTATACTATAATTCTTTAACTATTGATTTTTGGTTGAGCACTCAAAAAGAAGATCTTGAATTGAGTTTTAGATGGTGAAACTATATCTTAGATTATTGGCAAGTTTGATCTACTTAACAGCGTTTTGCACAGTTTCGGTGAAGCAAGTTCTCTTTCAATATCTGATGGTAGAATATATGAAAGAACAGGAAGCCACTGCAAAGGAGTAGACTTTAGTGTGCCAGTAATATTCGTTATGGCAATATTTAATTGAGATTACAGAAATTGACTATGGTAGATTACTGTGTAAAATTTTGAATTTACTATAACTGCCATTTAGTGAATTTATCTATGGAGAGCATTTTGTCAAGTAAATTGATGGTTTTCCTGCATTAATTGATTAGAATAAAAGTACATTTTAATTTTAAAATATATGTTTAATAAAAATTAATAGGTGAATGACAGTTATCAATAATCTTTTCAATGTAATTTTTAAACATAAATAATAAAATAATTTACTACTTAGAAGATCATAAAACATTCAATGATTGAAAAATCATGCATTTTGCAGTATTGTAATATATATAATACAATATCTCCAGTGTGTTAATATAAATAACATTCGAGATTAAAACTAATAACACAGTACAATAAATATTTTAAAATACTCTCTAACCTAGCATAAATCAAAATTTAACAAGAATGAAGCAGCCATTTATTTTGACTTATGCTAGGTTAGAGAGCATTTTAAAATATTTATTGTATGGTGTTTTTAATTTCGAATGATATATACGTAAATGTGTTGAGAATGAAAATTACTGTCTCACAAATAAAGCTAAAAATCTTGCAGAAACTTCTGGGTCTAGTTGTCAAACATATAAAACGAACCTTTTCCTGAAGGTTTGTGATGGTGGTATAGTATGTGTGCTCGAAGTACCTAGAACTTATATAGGAGATAAGTTTCAGCAGCATTAATTATGGAAATAAAATTTTACTGCAAGAAAAGGTCTTATTTATTTGATTGACAATTAGAAACAACATTGACAACAACTATTTGTGGTTAGCATGCATATATATATATATATATATATATATATATGCATGTATATATATGCATATAGTTTATATATATATAGTTTATATATATATATATATATATATAAACTATTGCAGATAAATACATTAAAGTTTACAAAGTGGAAATTTTAACTATATTTAAAAGGATATTACACACAGAAAAAGAGAGCTGAAGATGAAATATATGGGTATTAATTTTTAACTGAGATTTAAAATTTATATCTGGTCTAGTGATAATCTCTATAAGTGATTATTAATAATTACTAATATATTTATCAAAAGTGGAAAGAATCACTATGAGTGAGTGCAGAAAGTTTCTCACTTGTAAATTAGAGTCTAATAATTTGGTATTGATAAATATAGAATAGCTGAAAACTTACATAAGAGATCATTTGGAAGAGCATTTGCCTTTTTTGGATGCTTTTTGTTTATATGTTTCTAGAATGTGTAGTGGAAGTTTTAAGTATATGTAATATATATATATTTAAAGATTTTAATGGCATACCAATAATTATATGGCCTATCAAATATGTAGCACTAAGAATATGAACCTATTCACAGAAAAAATTAATCAAAATATATAGATTGGCATTGATATAAAAAAAGATGGACATTATTTACAAGTTTGTTTAAATGATTTTTTAGAAATCTAGCTTGTGAATTAACTTGGTAATCTTTTCCAAACTTATTATTATTTGAGTATATTTATATAATATACATATATATATATATAACAATAAAAATAAATATAACAGTAATTAACTAGTCTTTCAATCTGCAGAAGTACTTTTGGTTAATTTCTTAACCTTCTTCAACTGCCATTAATATATTTTTATTGTTATTACAATAGTTTTTAATTAATGGCCAATTTATTTGTAATATATATATATATATAATCATAACTTTAAATATATGTAATTGAAATGAAAGTAACTATCTGTTATTGAGTTATGTAATGACATGAGCTATAAAAAGATAAAATGATACCAATCTATCTTTTAGCTCTGTTGTTATATAAGCATAGATTTTTGACATAGTTTTAAACTATAGAGTAAATTTAGACTATTATTTTAATTTATGTGCAAATTAAATGATATGAAATCATCATTTAATATATTCAGCTAATCAAGATTGAGACTTAATTAAAATAACCTCTAATATCAAATGAAAAATCAGTCTTAATAAATGTAATAATAAAAAATCATAACTTTAAATTATGATTTTTCATTTGTTTCAGAGATTGCTAAAACTAAGACTCATTCTTGGTCCTGTCAATATATTAATGCTGATTTCATATCATTTAGACTGTACTTGAATTAAAATAATCAACCAAATTCACCCTATAGTTTAAACTACGTTGAAAACTAAGCCTACGACCGAGCTAAAAGATAGATGGTATCTTTGTATTTTTAGGTAGTTGTTGATGTTATATAACTCAGTGGAAAACACAGTTTCTTCAGTTTCAGTTACTCTTAAAAAGTTTCATCTTGTGATTTGAATTGAGAGCATTTCATTTACTTAATAAACCTGGGTTGTGTGGGAAAAGTTTATATATGCATATGTCATTGTTTGATTTGATATTGATAAACTGTTAAATTGGAAAAATTCACAAATGAAAACAACTTGGAAATATAACTTTAAAAAAGTATTATCATCAATTTAAAATCCTCATGCTTAGTTTTCAAAGAGATATAGATTTGCCATATAAATGAATTTAGGTAAGAGAGATAAGAAAATCCATTCTTTTGTCTTAAAAAATTTTGTTCTGTGCTTTGGACTAAGAATATTTCATTTACTTGCTAAACCAGTATTGGGGTGTTAATTTAATTTATTATATATATATATATATGTTAAAAATATATAATATATACAAGGAGGGACCCAAAAATAATTGGAACCTTTTTTTTGGTTAGCACACCTGTTATCGTATATGCTCCGGCTGTTATATAATTCTTGAAGGGACTTTTCTGTATCACTCTGCCAAATAACATCACTGTGAGAAATTGTGGGGTTATGTAGCAAATTTTCTTGTGCATTTCCCATATTAGTTAATTTTTTTAATAATGGTTGAAATGTTTGAACAATTAACTCAGTCTTTTTTTTGACACAAACACCATTTTCCTCTCAGATTTAGTTTTTAATGGTCAGGCATTTTGTTTGCAAGTTCTGAAACATTTATGTGATATGGTAAAGCACAAACATACCATTTTGTGCAAAGAAAGGGGTGCAGACTCCACCCCAACAGTATCATCTCTCAAAATCTTGAGTGTGAAACACTTTTTAATTAAATTCAGAATGGCCCAGTTTATTTACCAGTGGTATTCACTCAATATCACTTTGTGCAATTTTTTTTTATGTCTCAAATGAAAAAATGTCTCAATTTTTTTCTGCAAACTTAAAACAGAGGGGGGACATATGCATCACTTTGCAAGTGTTTTGGACTACTTTGAAAAATGACAAACTGATTTAGACTGGTGCATTGCATTAAATAAACTATACTTTTTTAAAGTGATTCTATTTGCAACACTTAAAAAATAAATATACAATTTTTTATTACAAAATTCCGATTATTTTTGGGTTCCCCTGTATATATGTATATGAGCTGTTAATTGATCAATTTTAATTAATTTTTTTTTCATTCATATATTTTAATAAATAAATTTAAAATATTTTAATATATAGGGTATATGGGCACAGACTTTCATACGATAGTGGAGAGTAATGGGTCATATGAAAGTCTGTGCTCATAAGCTCTATATATTACATATATTGATACAGGTATATAATAAGCCTGTATTTCAGTTATTAAAATATTTTAATAATTTATGGCTAATATATTTAAAAAAGTAAAGAATAAGAGTAATGAAAACATTACTATTTTTATAAAACCACCAACATCATCTTCAAAATTTAAGATACTTATCATCTTTTTTTTAAATTTCAATGCTTTCCAGTGTAATTCACAAAATTATTTGCTTTAATCTAATGAAAATGTTTTGGGGTGGTGAAATCTTTTGCAATGTTTCATACTAATTTGTGTCTGTGTGAAGTTTACTATCAAATAAATGCTTATAAAATCAAATGTATTGCCCTGATTTACAAATAGAACATAAATTAGCAAATAGTCAATCTATATACAGGGATACTGTCTGCTATTATGTAACCAATATTATATTGGACTTGTTCTTTTTTTATTTTGAATCCAGATTATCTAAAAGAAATTTGTAATTATTTTAACTAGTGTACTAATAACTTGAATTAACTTGTAAATAAATTGTGACTATTAAATACATAACAATCAATGGTTTCCAGAACGTTTGTGCATAAAACCTATCTAGTGCCTTCTCATCCAATATTGTCAGACTAGTTTCTAGCTTGTGACTTGCATCAGTGAGGAACCATAGATTTGAGAGCCCTGCACCTAGATTCCCACTGATGAAAGTCACAAATTAAAAACTGGATAAGATTTTATGCACAAACTTTCCAGCATCTATTGAGTATTGTGACTTGCACTTGGGTGGCAATATTGTATGGTACTTGTGTAAGCATAAGAAATGATGATCATGTGATGTTTTACTGGTTAAATACAAACACTTATAATTTACATTTATTCATAGAGCAATTAAATGCAAAGTCATTATTTGACTTAAGAATTATTGTATTCGAATTTAGTTATACCATGAATAGGTTTATATAATATGTGTGATAAAAATTTGATAAGTTTCCAATTACTAATATCTTTTTTTAAATATCACTACTGCTCTGCTCCAATCATCTCAGATATGATCAGACTCTTTGTGTAGAATTGTTAAAATAGTTTTTGATTTCTTTACTTGCTTTAAAATATCTGTGTGATTTCATCATTTCCTGAAATGTTTGCATTCTTCATAAGATTAGTTGCACTGCTTATCTTTTTATAAAATTTTTCCACAAATATTATGATATATTCATTATTTTAGTACTTATTTTTAGTATTCTTATTGCTGAAATAACTATTCTCTTAATATCAAACAGAGTTTTATATTTTTGTGAGACTTTTAATGTCTTCTAGCATATTCTATATCATATAACATTATTAAGTTTTTCTCAATTCATCACATTTCTTTAATCTAAATGGGATATTTCTTATTTTCTGCATGCATTGTCTTGCTTTTATAGAACTTTTGCTCTTGTATTGTTACTTAAGTGAATGTAAAGATATGGTATCTTACTTAGACCTCATTCAAGTTTAAGTCATCTTCAGTCTTTTAAAGGATTCATAAATTCTACCTTAAATTCAAGATTATAGATGTAAACTATTATGGTTAAATTTTCATTTTTTTATTTTCGCATTGGCATATATCATTTCCTGATGAATCTACCAAGCATATTATAGTATTAAAAACAGGCTTTCTATTACTCAAAATATAGCCAAATTCTATGGAAGTTTTGAATCTATAATGTATTTCTCTTTCATAGTTCTACATTCTCTCTTGTTTCTATTCAAATGCATTCATCATACTCTAACTTTTCAAACATATCCAATTTTTGTATTAAAATCTTGTGGAAACTTTTAAAATTTTTATGCATCCAAAAATTTTTTGTACATTTTTCCAGTATCACTCTTCATCAAAATGAGAACTAATTGGGATTTAAACCTGAATTGTACATATTTTTGCATCTTTTAGTAATTTAAATAAATAATGTTGCTATGGAGACTGATATAACATCAATTTCTAAAGTTTTGCTCTTCTTGTTTTTACCTAAAAGGAATAATACCATTTTTATTTATAATGTTTGTGCTTTTATAACAAAATATGTTTCTGTTTTTCAAATCAATTCTTTCATCATTTTTTCTAATTTGATATTGCCTAACTATATCCTTTTTTTTAATTTGAAGGTCTGCAGTTGTGCAAGGTCATTAGTAGTCAGCAGTTTGAGCCTGAAACCTTGGGTGAACTGCTTTATTTTTTATTGTCTGCATTGGTTTATGAATTATTTGTTCAGAACTATCATACACTCATAAAGGTTATGCAGTTGAATCAAACAGTCCTACAATATACCAGCAACACCCAACACAATCATCAGATATCATAGTTAGTTATTTGTCAGTTTACATACCCATCAATTTTTTTATTCTTCCTTCATGGTTTATCAGAATTATCAGGTTCCTAAAAAAGGGATTGTGAGGTTTAGTTGGTTCCAATTTCGAAAATTAGAGCCAGTAAACCTATCATTTATTATCTGGATATGTTTGTGAAATGCCTCATAAATATTCATTTAATATGTGAATATTTACATAGTGATAATGCCAAGAAAATACAGAGAAGACACCAAGAATTATTGTACTATCTCTTTAGCAGAAAAGCAATATCAGTGAATTTCAGAGAGTATCAACTTGATTAATGCAGCTAAGGAAAATATATGTAAATATAATTATAAAAAACTTTCATTGATATAAATGTAACAAAATTCAAGCATACATACATACATACATATGATTCACGAAGTACTTACTGCATAAAATAAATATATAAAAAAACAGTACTAGTTTACATTTTTGGTGCTGAACACCATAATCATAACTATTTTCACTAATTTTCTAGGATTGCTTTATAATAATTGTTAATAATATCTTTAAATGAGTTAATTTACATACTCCAATACTTAGATAATTGGACACTATTCATTTTTTGTTAATAATATTACCATCATTAAAGGGAAACTTGAAAAGAGAAATAAAAGAGGTGTGGTATATTGCCAACAACAACAATGCCAATAACATAAGTTTGAATAGTGTTCAGTTATTTAATTATTGGAGTATTAAGGCATTTTCAAATATTATCAAACAGTTGTTATAAAACAGTCTTTGAAGTTTAATAAGTATAGTTTTAATTATGGTGCTTGATACCGAAAGTTCATTAAGCTAAGTAAAACTGGGAGAGTTTTTATTTTTACGCATTGGATACTTCATAAAGCACATCTATATGTGCATGCTCCAAATTATATATATACCAGGGATGAAGTGTCCATGTATTGAATGGAATGAATGCTTCCTAGAAAAATTCACTAAAACTTTCAAAAGCTTTAATTAAAATTCAACTTTAAAAAATCATTAAAATATGTGCATATTCAACCTCACAAAATCGATCCAACAAGTTGCACATACAATAGTGTAGTAAGAACAATAAGTACATTAGTGTATATAAATTATTTTGCAAAATGTATATAAAAAAAAAATCTCAACTATTTTGCTAACTATAAAAAAAGAATGAACTATTCAAACTTTTTTTTTATTGTATGGAATTTCTGTCAACTTTCAATTTTTTTTACCATTAGTTGAATTGATTTTATATATGGCAAGGAATGAGTTTGGCCAATGCATTATATGAAGTTCATGCAATGCTAAAATCTAATTTACAATAAAACTTAAGAATGTTATAAGCATATGTAATATAAAAATGTATTGATAATGTATTATCTATATTTAAACTGATCACGATCTGATTAACATAAAAAAGAAGAAAGAATAATTCAAGCTCATTATTTTGTGTATACAATTTTTTTTACCAACAGTTGAATTGTTTTTATATACGGCAAGGAATGAATTTGACCAATGCATTATAAGAAGTTCACACAATGCTAAAATCTAATTTACAATTAAAACTTAAGAATGTTAAAAGCATTTAGAAAATAAAAATATCTTGATAATTTATTCTCTGATTTACAGATAACATGGTGCTGCCTCATACTTTATGGATTCTTCACTGAAATAGATATTTTTATAATATTCAAAGTCAGTTTTTTTTCATTAAAGCAATGCCTTTAATTTATTTTGCTAAAATTTTCTTTTATGAGTCTGCAAGGTTTATATCATTTTTAGTTATTTATTTATATAAGTAGAGGGATTTGAACTCAGGATTTTTCAGTCTATTTATTCTCCATTCTTTCTCAAGCAACTGATACAGATGACCACACATGCAAAAAAGATAGACATTTCTCAATATACACATTTTGTGCAGAACCAGCACTCATCAATTGGGCCAGACCACAATCTCCCCACACATATATACAGTCAGATCCACTCCTCTCACCTGCTTTGAATGATCCATCATTAGTTTTTCAATCAAATGGTTAGTTGAATACTTGAGAGGGTGAGAAGGTTGAAGCCTGTCCATTAAAGTTTAAGGAATTGCTATCTTAATATAAGCTGAGCACTGATTGAATATATGTGGGGGAGATTATGATCTGGCTCAACTGATGAGTGCTGGATCTGCATAAAATACATATATTGGAGATATTGCATCTTTTTTTGCATGTGTGTGTTTATGTGTATCAGTTACTTGAAATAGAAAGGGTTTTGAATAGAATGAAAAATCCTGAGTTCAAATCCCTCTGTTTATATATATGAGAAACATTTAGCATAAACAAATTACATACTTCCTTAGAATTATTTATTTATTTAGTATATGGATTTAGACAGGTTTATTATTAACAGGATATCATAAAGAAATCCACAAATGATTCCAACCATAATATAGATTCACTAATGGCTTTATTAAGTCCTTCAGTTCTGCAATTGTAGCCATAAATCAAAAAATCATTAGTGATATGGTTTATAATTTGTGTTTTCCACTTTACAAACATCTTGGCTGATAAATTTCATTTATGAGCAGGTGAGCATAATGGTTGTAGATTATCTTGAATCTTAATGAGATTCTAATTGTATTTAGAAAAATCAAATCCAGCTGGCTTTATTGTTGGATATGAAAAATAAAATTTGAAACTTATAAGAATTTCATTTTTTTAATCCTATAATTTTTTGATTGTAGATTCTTGGTTGAACGTCCATAATGGAATATTGATTTGAATTTTAGATTGTGAAAACTGTATCTTGATCATTGGTAAGTCCAATCTGATTAACAGGATTTTTTATATACTATCTGCAAGACAACTTTTCTTTTAATATCTAATAAAGGTGTATGTTTAAAAATAAAAAGCTGTACCAGTAATATTTCTCATAGTAATATTTAATTATTCAGAAGTTTAATGTGAGAACTTCAAACAAAGATACAAAATTCATCAGAAGAAAGTACTAATGATAAGCAAATTATCCATAAAGTACTACCATTAGAAAATTATATTGTAAGATTTAAGACTGATAAGCAGGACTCCATTAAGATATTCATTGTTCCTAGTCACTCTTGTATTTAACTTTCTGCTGTTTCTCAGTACACCATTAGATATAGAAAACCATAATTTCAAATATTATCTTATTTTCACATATTAACTGATGCATTATGACACTTGGGAACTATTATGTTCTGAAGTTATAATCATAAAAGTCATTGCAGCCAGATAATAATCAAAAATCAATCAGGTTATATTGAATTGACTTTTTGTATAACAAATGTAATTCAGAATACTTGTTTTTATTTTTAAAATTTTATTTTTGTAAATAAAATTATGAAATGATTTTAATTTAAAATTTGTTTTCCTTCTCAATTCTTGTAAAAAAAAAAATTTGCTAATCTTATTTTACTATGACCTAAAACTTTGTACGCCCTATGTACTGGGTCTAGTGGCTAATAAGACTGTTGATATGTAATAAGCAAGAATAAAGTTTAAAGTGAAACATTTACGTATACAAAATACTGTAAGTTATATGTTGGTCTATTTCCATTATCTAATGCAATTATCAAGTTTTTTTTTTAGAAAAATTCGAACTTTATTTAAATTACATTTAACTGTTAATAATAACATGAATATTTTAATATATGATTTTTTTCTACAGTACAGGCTTTTTCATACCTACACTTCTATATGTAATATATAGGGGATTCGAACTCAGACTTTCACACGCTATCTCATACAGCTGATACACTTATAGTAGTATCTTCAGATTTTGCTAATCTGATAAATGACAGTACTAATGTGGGAATCCAGCAATGATTTTTAGATTTTTGAAAAAGTAATGTTCTGACCAACTGAGCTTTTCATTTAATAATTAACCCTAGATGGATGGAAGTAATTCAACATATAATTGCAACTAAATTGTCATTATCACAAACTTTCAAATAAAAAGTATGTAAAACATAAATATATATTGTTTTCCTGAATGCTTGTGATGATGGTATTTTAGTCGTATTTATATAATGGACTGAGTTTACACACTTCGTTTTCAAGATATTATACCAGCAGTAACCTATTAATTTATAAGAGTTTATGAAGTGTAAACAAAGGTTTTTATTATGTGCACATTTAAGTGCAAAAGTGATGGCACTATATAAACCACACAATGCAAGCCATTGAAATAGAATTTATTTATATTATTAGAAGTTAATCTTTCACAAAAGCAATGTTTTTGATTTATTATATTAAACCTTTCTTTAACAAATCTGCAATGTTTATACTAATTTATTTCTCCTCTAAAACTTATGATTGACATGTAATAAATAAATATAAAGGTTAAAGTAAAACATATACATACATTAATATATGGGGTATTTTGAGTTCAGACTTTCACATGACCTTCAATTCTCCACACTATTGCATACCACTGATGCACTTGACCACATATATGTCTAAAAGTTAAATAATCACCAATATATGTATTTTGTGCTAAACCAGCACTCATCAGTCAGTCCAGATTATCATCTCTACACATATATACAATAAGTATTCAGATTTATATTAAGATAGCCAATCTTCATACTTTAATGCACAGGCTTCAATCTACTCCACCCTCCAATTCTTCAGCCATCCATCCTATTGAAAATCTGATGATTGAATGCTCAAATCCCACACTGATGTTGACATTCTCATCACACCCAGGCTGACCATAATTCACTCTGACCCCTCATGTACAGGACATAATCCATTTAAGTACATATATGAGGACTGGGGAGACATTCAAGCTATAATTTAATATCTTACAGGCTATATATATATATACCTGTACAAACAATGTAATATATAGGATATTTTGAGCTCAGACTTTCACACGACGCTCATCTCTCTACATTATCTTATACCATTGATACACTTGCCCACATATATGTCTAAAAGATGTGCATATTTTGTGCTAAATCAGCACTCGCCAGTTGGTCCAGATTATCATCTCTATACATATATACAATAAGTGCTCAGATTTATATTAAGATAGTAAATATTCATACTTTAATGGACAGGCTTCCATCCTACTGAAAATCTGATGATGGAACGCTCAAAGCCCACATTAATGCCGACATGCATTAAGTATATAAACTTTAAATTAACATATATAATATTTCTTTAGTGATACTTAAAGTATATATTTGGGCTATGGATAATGTCTAGCTTAATAAATGATTAGTAAAAGTTATTAATATATTCCATAAAGTGATTTATTTCAAAGATGTAAAGCAGGTAATTTTAAACCTGTCAAATAAACTATAGTAATTTGCTATCTATGTATATATTATATACTGAACAAATGATGAAGATATGTGTACGAGATTGTGATCTGGGCTATCTGATAAGCTGCTGGATTAGCATGAAATATGCATCCTGGGGATCATTTATCTTTTTTACATATCTTTAATCACATTTTTCATTTAAGATGTGATGGAGTAGAAGTTTGAAATGCTATATGGATTACTTGGGAAAGTGGATGTTTCTAATACATTCGTAGTGTGAGCGGCTGGTCTGACTTCTAGGCTGATTGTTGGTTGTGATAGGATTGAGCTAAAGATGAAAGATACACTGATAAAAATAAAAACTTGCTAATATATATACATTAAATATATATACTTCAAATATACATATATATTTATATAGTTTGGTAGTAATTAAAAACTAGATTTGTATTAATAATTGAAATCACGTTTTAAAGTTCACTATTACTATTAAAATTATTAATTCAAACTCTGAAAGAATTTCAGTTCATTTTTGATGTAAAAATTGCATGTGAAAATGATAATCAACCCCAACTTGTATTTCTCATCTAATTGTAATTTTGTGATTAGCTGATTTTAAAATATTAAATATAAATGAGAACAAAAAAAAAATGAAAAGAGCAGCCACTACAAGTGGAGGAAAACTGGAAAAAATCCTCCTAAATTTACATATTTTTAGAGATAACACTGTTTTGATTTAAAGAGTGGAAAAAAGACAATTCCCACTCATTTTTTTTACTTCTTGTTCATTTGCGTCCAATCTTTTACGGACAACCTTAATAAGTAGTACAATCAATCATTCTGAATTTCCTATCTGATTTTAAATACTTGTGACAGCATGCAAATGAAATACAAATAATTACAGATACATTTTGTTAGGTTAAACAATTAATGGACTGACCACAGGGACAGTGGACCTCTATGTTATTTTCACAATCACGTTGGTGATAAAATCATCTATTGTCAATCATCCAAAAACAATAGGTAAGCAAATCTGACTCATTCGGGGAATTTTTGCTTCAAGTTGACTACGTATATTTTTGTTCTAATTAATCATGCAATTTTATCAGCTGTTTAACTCCACCCATTTCTCTCATAAATATAACAAATATATATATATTGCACTGATACAATGACATTGATCAATAGAGTTTTTGCATGAGCTGCTCCGTGACTGGTATTGGGAAAAGCTAAGGAAATCATCTTAGGTACATTTTAATGAATGAATTAGTATTTTTTTTTCTCCATTTATTCGCTAATCATGCCAGGAATAATGAGAATTAATTTAACAGCGAAGACTGAAGCTATTTCAGTTCTAATATAATAAAAAGTACAATTGATTAAAAATACATTTTCTCCTTATCAATCATTTCATTGAAATGAATAATATTTTGTCCCACCGCATTTATGAATATTTTCCCTATTGGAAATGTAATTTTTCATTTTGTTTATTCTGCTATATACACTACATCAAATACCGAATCATACGTGTTACTTTTTCACTTACTACATTACCTACATATTCACCGATCACAAATTTCCTAACTCATCGTTTGAAAAAATATTTTAAAAAATTAGGAATTTATTGTTGTGTACAATTATAAGGGACTTGAACTCAGACTTTCAAACACCCCACAGCTATCCAATCCATTTTATACAATTGATACACATGACTACATAAATGTGAAAAAGATAAATGATCTCCAATATATTTCGTGTTGAACCAGCACTCATCATTTGGTCCAGATCACCATCTCCATCACATATATACAATCACTGTTCAGTTTATATTAAGATAGCAAATCTTCAAACTTTAATGGACAAGACTCATTCTCCTCCAACTCTTCATCCATCCATATCATTGAAAATCTGAGGATGAAAGGCTCAAAGCCCTTGATGATGCCAATATTGTTGTATATAAACTAATATGTTATTTTGTATTAAAGCTTTATTTAATTCAATAATTTTACATTAATATAAGTCTTCATCCTATTTGTGAGTTTGTTTAAATTTATGTCAATATGCAAAATTCCTGTGCCCATTAAGTAAGGTACTCTTATCATTTGGTATATAATTCAATTTATCACTTGTTATCTAGACAATGACTTTCTGACATTGAATACAGTTAATACTTGGAAAACTTATCACTAGTGTGATATATGACTCTTCTGAAATGCATTACAAACAAATAAGAGATGTACTCACCTTTTATTTCATTGTCAAATATATAGAATAACTTTTATAGTAATTAGTATCTCTTGCTATCTAATTAAAACCTTTTATTATTGGTGATCATGACAAGTAACAAACTGCTAACTTTTTCTTGATCTGTTCACATATTCTTTTAAGCTAAATGAATTAACTGAATTGACATCATCGGTTGCTCAAAAGAACAAATTGAAAAAAACCAGGTAATTTTAAAGGCAAAATTGTGCTTAGAAAGTATTGGTTGATTATGTAACACATCTAAGTCTTCAAATAGAAAGTTAGAGACACACATCGATTGGAAACTTTAATTAGAAGAGATTTCACTTTTATATAAATTTTAACAGCTGCAGAAATTAATTAGTTCTTGATTATAGATTTTTTTAAGTTTCTCCGATGAAACCTACTAATCAGTTGAAAGTGTCAAAATATTTATCATCTAAAATAATATTGTAAAAGTATGATAGTAAGTTAATTGTTTACTAATATACATATTCCATTAAGAAAGGAGTGGAATTAAGAAGTTTTAGCAGCTAACATTTTTTTATGGAATTGTTGGATATGAATAATTTAAATTATTTACACCACTAAATATTAGTGAGGTTTCAAATAATCTGAAGGTCGATTGCAATGGAAATTTGTAATATTGCCTTTATGGTACAATTTATACCAGAATTATTGAGCTGAGTATTATCTGGTTCATTTTCTTTCTTTTGATGTAGAGGGCAAGATCAGGCCTGATAGAAAAAAGTTATTATATCAATATAGAATCTTAAAGAAGAAATTCTAATGTTATAAACTTTATTAGGATTAATTAAATTCTATGTGTGGAGTATGGTTGTGAAATGTGGACACTGAGTAATAAAATTAGGAACAGACTGGAATCCTTTGAGATATGATCATGGAATAGGATGGAAAAAATCAATTGGATGAATAAAATAGTGAAGAAGTTTTGAGGATAGTAAATGAAAAAAGAAGATTGATTGAGGAAATTAGAGATAGAAAGAGAAACTGGGTTAAACATATATTAAGAGAAGAGTATATTTTAATGTAAGATGTTTTGGATGGAATGGTAAGTGGAAACAAGAAAAAAGGATGGAAAAGATTGACATTTCTGGAAGATATAAGAGATAGGGAAAGTTACGTGGAATTGAAGAGCTGGACAATAAAGAGAATGGAGTGGAGAAATAGACGAATTGGTGATGGGACTGCTCTCTGAACTTGTCCATAGAACAGAATATCATTGATTAATAGATTGAGGGTTTAGTGGTTTTATTTTTCTTTTCTATAGATCTTTGTAAAATTTTATTGACCCCCTCCCAACAATAGATATTTAATATGTTATCAGTGTTTTTTTTTTATGAATGAGTGTTAATTATATGTAAAAAAAACATAGATTGAATAAATTATACAGTGATGACAAAAATTGCTTAAATGTGACATTCATATGCTATTTGATTTAAGCTATTGATATTTAATTTAGCAATATCATAAATAATTTCCTTGGTTTGATGCACATTTTCCAGCCATATTCACTCATCTTTTTAAAAACATTGGGGCAAATAAAATATTTCTGGTGAGATTAAAATATTTAAAAAGTTGTAAAAAATAATATTTTGCAATTTTCTATACCATGATCGAGTTTAATTGTAATAAATCGAAATGAAAACACTTGTGTGTAAGATATCTGATAATTATGGTTTAACCAAATTTAAAAATAAAACCTAATTAATATTAGTGAATTACTTAAAGGACATTTAATTTAGAATGGCTTTATTGCTCAAGAGTTTATAAAAAGTTTCGAGAACCAGAAATGACAATACTAGTATCCATCCTAGGACCTCACATTTCTGAACTGACACCTATCGCTACCCTAAACTGCACATGTTTAACTAGTTAAAAAAATAAATGATTATATTTTTTATTATTTAATTCTGTCCTGTGTAGTTTATTATAATAGTCAAGTGCTGAACTCCATAGTTGAAGGTCCCTAGTTCAAAGCATGACATATTATTGCTGACGCTTCAATATCATATGCCCTCCCAAGCAATTGTGCACCTGTTTTTTTTAATTTACTCGAAACAGGAAAAAATCAGATTTTTCAAGTTTTAAAAATCTGTTTATTACCTTCTATAAACAAAGTTAAAAATAAATAAATTCCAAAACATGGGTAATGTGTCCAAAAATTAAAACTAAATAAATAACACCTAAATCATTAAATAACAATTAAATAAACATAAAAAAAATGTAACATAAACAATGATAATAACAGCAAATCATTTAATTGTTCAGTTAACACAGTATGTTAAAATAGAAGTAACTCTTCAGTCTAATGCCATCTTCTGTTAGTTTGAGTAATCAGTGATTGCTAGGCACTTTACCATATTTAAATTTCCATCCTCAGACCAATTTCTAGCTTCATTGATAAAGGTAAAATCCAGAAACTGGTCTAAAGATAAAAATTTAAATGTAATAAAATGCCAGGTTACCATCGATTATTCAAGCTAACAGTAGATGGCGCTAGAGTGGAGAGATGCTTTCATTTTATCATAAAGTTAATAATAGAAATTATAAAAAGATACATAATAAAGGTAATAAACAAACATACATAATGTGGAATGGTACAAATTAATCTTCAAAAACATGTTAAATATTGTTAAACTTTTTGAATGATAAAATATATTAAAAATAATTATTGAACGATTATATTATTTTATATAAGAAAATATTACCAAGGTTTATCAAAAGAATATCAATATTAAAAATACTATTTAAGTACAAATCTTTAAAAATCTATATTTTACTTTTATATAAAATATAATAATCAAATGGCTTTATTACTCAGGATAATTAATAAGAATTTTAGTTGCCAAAATGTGACTTGAATGTAATCTACGGTCATAAACCCTAAGCACCAGAGCCTATAACTCTATCATTACTAAATCATGCAGGACAGTTATTAATAAGTTTATAAAAATGATGGAGTTATAGTTTTTGTTGTATTATTTATATGTATTGTGTAAAAGAGATGGTGTGAAATTTATTGGAATATTAATGAAAATTTTGAAATGAAATGTAAGAACTATATGAGTTAAATTATTATGTACTTAAATTATAATGATAAGAATTATAAAGCAGATACTTAGATATAAATAATATATTTAAAACATATATCAAAAACATATATACAAACATGCTTATATATATAAGTGTAAGAATGCTCAAGGCTAAATAGTTTGTAAGGAATCATTAAAAACCAGACAACATTTAGACAATCCCAATAACAATGCAATCAACAATTTCAAACTGTTGTCAAGGCAACCTTCTTGATTGTATTGCTATTGTAATTGTCTATGTGTTGACTGGTTTTTAGTGATATATATATATATCACATGATCCCACACTTATCAATGCCAGAAATCTTTAATCTGTTGACAAGGCAAATTCTTAACAAAAGATTGAAGATTCCTGATGTTGATAAATATGAGCTATTATCATGTGACTTATCTAAATAATATATATATAAAAGAAAATTGATTAATCAAACCACACTTCAGAGTGTAAATAAATAAATAGCTAATCACCCATATGCTTAGTAAAATATCAATTACGATGTGTCATTATAGTATTTCTTTCCATAACAGGGATGACTTCAGGTGATCCTGAAAATTAACGTCTGCCTCCCCATCCCATATTCAACATGTTAACTTTTAATATTAAAATTAAAATTGCAACATTCTATTCAAAAAAGAGAAAGAATAAAGTAAAACATAATTTACATATGTATTACAAATAATAAGCTAGGGATTATATCCTATAAAGCTGATCACATATATAAATAATTATATGCAATTATTCAAATAGAAATGCATAAATCTTATCAAGAAAATAAATAATAAAACCATCAAAACATCACATGATCACCATCTCATATGCTTACACATGCTGTTAATAAGAGTACCAAACTCTTTATACCGCAGTGCCACCAATTGCAAGTTTTCATAATCAATAGATGCAAGAAGGATTGTGCATAAAATTCCCATCTAGTACCTATTTATCCAATATTCCCAGACTAGTTTCTAGCTTGTGACTTTTATTAGTGAGAAGCCTGATATTTGAAAGCACTACACCTAGATATTAGGATCCAATGCAACACTCCAAAAGTCACCTTTTACCTATTTGGTTAACTATAAAGCTAGGAGCCTAAGGTGAAAACACCATAATGTTTTCAACTCAAACTCATTCACTTGTATAGTCATATACATCTGAACTCAATTCAGTACCTATGACTTTGGTTTTCCAAAAACCAGAGTCACCATTATCCTATGGGCAGGATAGGTATAAAACCACCAAAACATCACATGAATACTATTTCATATGCTCACACATGCTGTTAATAAAAGTTTGGGCATGTTGGATAAGTAGGCACTAGATAGGGATTTTATGCACAAACCTTTCTGTATTCATTGATTATGAAGGCTTGCACTTGGTGGCACTACTGTATAGAGAGTTTGATACTCAATAAAATAAACAACAATAATAAAAATCTTTAAAAAAAACAATATCTAATATATATAATAACTTATAAATAAAATGTGAAATTCACTTCATGATGCTAATGGTTATATATAAACGTTTACTATATGTAATTATAGAACACATTTATCAAAATACTTTTTAATATATTAGTCAAGTTAACAAGTGTATAGACAAATAAATGGCTAATCACCCATGACAATGGATAGAGAAAACCAACTCAATTTGTCATTAGGCAGTATTTTGTCTTGTAACAGAGGACCCATTATAGCTGACACAGTAATTCACAAATAGTTTGATATTTTAAATATAAGTATATTTTATATACCTGTAGTCTGGATGTAATATGGGGGCTTTGAACTTAGACTTTCAAGCTGTCATCAGCCATCCACTTTATCTCTTAGGACTTATAATTTGGAAATAGCTTTAAAAATAAATTATTTACATTAATTATACTCTGACTGCATGAATTCTATAATAATCCTTATTTGTTAATGGTTATACAAATTATAATTCCTCTTCATAAATCAAATCTTCAAATTAAAAATATCTAGTTTCCCTAATTTTTAATTAACAATTAATTACCAAAGGTCCTTTTATTAATTTCATTGTTTATTTAATATAATATTTTCTAAGCTAAGAACAAAGAGAAATATGCACTTCTTCACTGATTAGCTTGACATTCAGAAAGAATGTCCTAGAAAAAAATTAGAAGCTCATCTTATTTTTAGTTTATATCTATTAACGTGTGATCTGATGAAAAGAGAAATAAAAAGTCCAGTTAACTCACAAGGTGAGATTGAGTTAACATTGTGAGATTTTTTTCACAATTTATTTAAACATAATGTAAATTAAAAAAAAAAAAAACACTTCTTTTATATGTCTGAAAAATGGCTGCCATTTTAACTGTTCAATAATAGTCTTTCTCACAGATTATTCTAATATGTGTTTTTTATTATTTATATTAATAGTCAATGCAGAAAAGGTAGTTTTAAAAAAGGAGGACATTTAATATTTATTTAACCATGTGAATATTTTGCAAAGACCCTTCTGAAATAACAGTAAAAAAAAACTACAAATAAAGCCATAAAAAATATAGTTTTTCTTAGCACTAGAAAACAATAATTAAAAAATATTTCAGTGAATGTTTTCTGTAAATCAATTTTTTTTTATAAATCGTACATATATTGTATATTGTTAAACTCAAAATTATGCTAAATTAGGAAAAGTTCTTACAAAATTAGTGTAGCAGAATAGTTCACTACTCTTATGAAGATTTGTTTATAAAAGTATTAAAAATTACAGTTAAAATAGATTAATTAGCATCACATTTTCAAAGGAATTAGGGAGCATGCGTAATGTCATCTTACCAGTTCAACTTCTTCATTCAACTTGTGATGAAATAACTCAAAATGAGTAATATGAATGTGGATTACAGAAGTGATAAATGAATAAATAACATTTGACAGATAGTGATTCTATCTAGAATTAAAATAAAGAAGATCAAAAGCAGTGTGAAATAATGAGATTAATTATAATAATGAATCATTTTAATATATCTTAGACCAAAAACAGCACCATATTCTAAACTTGAATAATCAGTGATCACCAGTTGATCTTCAGTCTAGTTTCTGGATTTTGCCTTTAGCAATGAGATTTGGGGTTCAAAATTGGAAGTAATACAGTTATGGTGATATAACTGACAAGGGTAAAAAGAGACAAAAGGTTTGAATAGAACTATAGATATAGGGATGTAATTAAAAATAAAGAATTGATCAATTATAATATTTTTGAGCCTTAAAAGATTGAAAAAGTAGAGATATTTTAGTATTATTGTATTGATAAAGTGCTTTAATAACATAAATTGGCATAAATGGTTTAAATTCAGTGATGTGTGTTTATCTAATATTCTTGTGTAGAACTAAAATCTGTATATTTAAAATATTTTTATATTTAAAAAAATATTTTAAAAAACAGTAAATTTTTATTGAAATACATAAAATTCTTTTTATCACACCCATAATGTAATAACAGCCGGGTTCGAATATGGGTACTAAAGGAAGCAAAAGCACTAATGATTACAAAAGAGTGTTTATTGTGGTTGTTATTATAGATTGAATTAATAGATGCGAGAAAATTTATAGATATACATTCGAACCCTGTTACAAAAGAGTGTGAGTGAAATACATTAACCATTTAAAGGCGTGAACATATACATATTTATTTATTACACATGTTGTTGTGATGCTGCATAGAGGAGCGGTTATGTGTGGAGTTGTATTTTTTTTTTTTTTTTTATATATTTTGTTGTTTATTACCATAAGTTATAATTATTGACATAATGTCATTAGTAGCGCATGTTTCTTAATAAAGCAAAGTAAAATATAAGGCTGGAAAGAGTAATAGAATGGGTTGCAAGTTGTGCCACGAGTGATTTCTGTTAATGACACTTGTCATCAGAATTCCAAGAACTGGCCACTAAGTATTTTGGGACAATGGAAACCTGATCATGCTAAAAGCATTCCTGAGATAATCGTCATTGGCATATGGATAGAAAAAAAGGGTGAGGTAAAAGAGAGATAAAAGAAAAGAACTATATATTTTTTTGATTTTGGAGTGATTCGAAAAAGTGACCATTATAGAGAAAGAAGTGTAGAAAGTAAATTTTAATAGGGCCATTCTATCTTTTCCAAAGACTTTATCATGTGGTTGAGTGTTAGTATTCATTCATTTATAGTTAAAATCTTCAAAGCGCATGTGCAACAGCGTAATGCTGTGTTAAATATTAAAGTGATTTTATTAATTAATAAAATTAATAAGAATAAATTCCATTAAAATGCTGGGGTAAAAGAATCATGTGGATTCATTAAAGCATCCCAGTGTACAGCTGTTTTGTGACCTGCCTACCATGACGACATTTATCTATGGAGATTTTAGCCGCCTATTTCAAGCAAGTGAAGTGGTCATGGAGCTCCAAAAAATAAGAACTTTTGTGCCCTCAATTTTAGAATCACCTACTTAACACCTCTAGAATGGATTATCATATGTGTAAATGTTATGGAATATTTCATTATCTTTCAGACTGACAACTCTCGCTAAGATAATCACCATTGTAATACTGTAAGTTTACAGATCCTCCACCTTAAACACACAAATATTCACCCTCAGAGGAGGTAACTATGACTTTCTCTATATATAGTGAATGAACATATAATAGTTTAATACTAAATTAAGAAATGTGTGCTTTGTCACAACTTAAAGAAAGGAATTATAGAAAATAGATTAAATTATTTAATAAATACAACTCTGACACATAGTTGCATTCTTTCATGAATGTGTATATTGATATTATATATGTGTATCAGAATGACTGAATTGTATACTTGGGATATTAGTATATGCATGTATTAATAAGTGTTAGAATTTTAAGTTATAACTTGTGTATTTTAATTTCTGGGTTATTATTTATAAAAGCTTACTGGTATTAATGGCTGCATATCTCTAAAAGAAAAAAAAAAGATTCTTAGGAAAGAGGAAAATTATAAAAGTGTATAAATGACATTTCTCTATAAGATAACATAGGCTCCATTCTCCTGATAGACATTGTCTCCCAGATCTTGAGACTGGATAAGGTACCCAATAAGGTCCACTGGAACCTTTTCTTTTGTTTTTAAGGGGTATAATTCTTATTAATTGCTAAGATTGGTGCTTGAGGTCGGACATGTCCGATGCTCATAAATATACCTACTCGAAGCATGAGTTAATAACCTGTTCTTACTTAAATTCTTAGAATAGGATCACGGGTAGACTGTTAAAATAAACTTATCTTCAAAATTAATAAAAATGTTTTATATATAAATATAAAATTTTAAATACCATAGCTAATTTGTTTCTAAACGTAAATCACTTCATAACAATGAAAGCTTAAATACATCAATAGAATATCAACAATTGGTTGTCAAGGAAACTTTGATAGATAAAAGATGGAATCCATCTTTTATGTATTGCAATTACTTTGACAATAGCCGATCTTTTATCTATTCAATTATTTTGACGATTGTTGATATTTTGTTGATTTAAATTTTGGTCATTATGAAATCCATCTTTTATCTATTGAGGTTGCTTTGACAACAGATTAATACTATTTTGTTGGTTTATTTAAGCTTTAGCTATTGTAAAATGATTTAAATAGAAAATTGTAATTATTGTCATCATTACCCATTTTTTCCTTTAGTTCCAACCTTTTATTGTTGCTTTTTGTTTGTGAACATATCTTTAAGTATTTTTACATCCTTTAGCACTAGATAGCTATTTTTGTATATTCTTTTTGTATATTCTATTCATTTTTTGATATAGTGCTGCAATTCTTTTTTCCCTGGTGTTCAGTAGCACTTTCAAGATTATCATAATAGACCAAATAAGAGTTTCCAAAACACTCGTAGACTTATATTATCACCTAACTTCTTAAATTTAAATAATATATTATATAATTTGATTTTTTTCTGGTTTCTAATAAAAATGGGTCATTACACAATAGTTTCAACATCAAAGAAATGAGAAAGGTCTTCAAAAGAGATTATAGTTAAAGAAAAATATGTGCCAACTGAAATATTAAGTCATTGTTCAAAAGAAAGTGCAGTATAATTTGAGAGATAAAAAAATATTTTTTTAAAAAAAATTCTAAAAAAATGATTTGAAAAATATAGAGATACTGTAAAATTGTCAAATAGAATATTTCCAAAAAGTAGAGGTATTTAATAATTAAATGGCTGAGATACTTTTAGTCTGTACAGTTTGATATGGTCAGTTATGTGAAAGACCAACTAATGTAATTAAATGCAATGAAACCATTATTCTTGTCAGTGAAGTGCATTATTTCTTTTGTGGATAAATACAATTTTCTTCTTCTTCCTCCTTTCTTATGTATTGATTTCTATATTTAACATATGATACCATTTCCAACTTTCTTATACACTTAACAATACTATTTTTTACACCAAAACTTTATTCTTACAGTTTCAGATGTTCTGCAGTCATCATCAGAGCTACAATATCCAAATATATAATCATACAATTAATACATTATATTGATCAGGTTTTCTATTACCATATATGGAAATATACTTTTAAAAAAATGTATAAAATTTTATAGGGATAAAATACTATTTTTATTTAAATTTCACTTGGCTGATTGATCGGTTTTTCATTACCATATATGGAAATGTGGGTCAATTTAAGATATAACCAAGTATACTGAGCTTGAGACAATGACTGGCATGAATTTAATCAGATTTAACATCTAAAGAAAAAATGTAAGGGAAAAAGAATCATCTGTATAAATAGTTGAAATTTTGGCTATCAGTTTAGTTTTTCATTGATTTTCTTAATAGAGGGTTAACATAGACCACACTAGTTTAATTTGTGAAATAAATTATGTTGGGGTAAAGGAAACAACTATTTTTCTTCCCCATGACCCTGGGATTCTCACCTTCCCACTCAGGATTCCAAATCAAGAAACAACAGGCCCAATTAAGTGAACTGTTCAAAGAGAATCCTTTCCTGAATGTGAACTTTAATTATCAACCAATGCCTGTTTCTAGAAAAATCAGTATATGATCATGATCCACCCACCACCTGCTTCATGTCAACAAATTGGCCAAGGTAAATGTCTACATCACCATTAAATAGTGAACTCTCTATCATATTAGTTAAAACTATATTTATAAGTTTTCTGTTATTTATTTTTTTAAAGCTATTCTGTAAAATGTTAAATAATGTCTATACAATTTAATTTAAAGCTGTACTAATTTTATTTTAACTTTGGTGCAGCAATTTAGATTGAAATTAATTTCTCTTTTAGTTTGTTATTTTGATTTATTTTTAATATGCCAAGTTGGTATTCAACCCAGCGAGTAAACTTAACTCTACTGCTCATAGTTTTCTCCTATTGAATTGTTGGAGATGTAAATGTTACTTGCAAGTCAATTATCCCAAAACTCACTTGGTTTTATACCAATTATTTCCTGCAATATTGTTTACTATTTAAATGACAGGTGAAGCTTTAATACCTGTACTTAGCTATCCTCACTAACTATAATTTAAATCCTTACATAATCATTGAAATATGTTTTGCCAATTTATTTAAGTAAAATCTGCCAGAAATGAGTTTAATATTCAAGGTATTATCAGCATGTGTGTGATCTGTAATTTTATTTTATATAATTATGCCACATGGTACATATATTAATCATTATCAAAATGTAGGGAGATATTTTAGAAACATGGGAGAGAGCAATTTATTCCCTTTAGTTTTTAAATTCTGACCCATTTTATATTTCTCCAGCATTGATTAACTGCCTGAAGGGCTTGCATTTACACATTTCATGGTGTCAGATAGCACACTATTTAAACAGGTATTAATTACTTTGTTGTAGTTGTTAGTGGCATGAATTACCCATATGTTACAGGTGTTAAGAAGGTATAGTTACAATCATTTAATTAATTGATTTTCTTGCTTTGTCATGCATCTTGGAATCTTCAGAATGCTTTGACCCATTCCTCATTCTCCCTCAAGGTAGACATATTTTCTACTAGGGATCTATTTCGGGCATCTTCAATGGATAAGCGTATGGGAAAATATGGATAAATCGTACCAACATGCTAGTTTGTGCCACTATTTTTAGAGATATGCTCTTGGCCATCAAGCAAGCATATTCTCACTCTTGTGCAAATCTAACAAAGCCACCCAGAGTGTCTTAAGTGACCTCATTCATGTAGGCAATTGTAAACTGTAATGTAATATCACCTTTATTTTATTTATAAACCTGAAATGCTATCTGTAAGACATAATTGTATGCCTTTCGCTAACCATTCTATTTAGTTATTTAGTCAGATTATATAATTATAGTTTTTGTTTTAGGATGAACCATATGGCTCCTGTCCATTCTGGGCAATCCCTCAAATCTTGTAGAAATGTGATCATGCATGTTCTTAAAATCACACATCATCAACTATTGCTTATATGTATAATGTCCTAATAAAATCTATTATATATACATTCATGATATTTTGATTAGGGTTAAGCTATAATTTATTGCTGTTTATTTGATTCATTTATTCCACAATCTTGGCGTATTAACTGCACCAACCAAATTTCTTGTACTAACCACTCAATTATGTATCAAACCCAATATTTATATTTATAATGGATATTATATATTAATCCAATATTTTGATTCATTTATGTGACTTGTAATAGTGATTGTATATTACATTCCACATATATATATTTTCTTTCATTTATGATAATCAACTATCATATTTAATTGTTTAATAAATTTATATTATATCATTTATCTGTTATACTATGTTGCTATTCAGTGTCCGAATTACTTGATTTAGTTATTCAACTCATGCTCAATAAATTATTCTTTCTTGTAATGGCCAAACCGTAGCTATAGCTGGAGCATTCTGTAATTATTATATTTATTTGTGATTATGAGTCAATCACTTTAGTATTGTGATTTTAAGTCTCTTTGCTCTTCCTGTTCTTATTGCCGGGACTGGAATAATGGAAAGCTCGTTGGTATCCTTAAAAGCGTTGCTCATATTGTCATAGGCCTTGAAACATAGGTAAATAGGGTAGCGTTTAGTATTGTTCCAGACCTGTGTATCTCGCACATGCTAGATTGCTGTATTTTTGCTTGGATTCTGGGCCTTGTTGAATGAGTCCACGATTTTGACTTGTACTATAAAAGCAAAAATGAAACGAAAACTTTTAAATATTTAAAAAAGTAGTGTTGTTATTATTACATAACTAGGTAAAAAATTGGAAGTAAAAAAAAATGTTGATATAATTTTTTTTTTTTAATATGCAAATATATTTTTTATAATAATATAATTTATTATTTTAAATATTAATTAATAACGTATATACTCATTTTGTTTTAAATTATATAAAATTGTTTTTAAAGTAAATACTACTATAGTTATAACGAATTAAGGAAATAGCATTGTGGGTAATAACGCAGGGAAAAAATGCAATAAAATCACGTGATTATAAATATTAAATGTTTGTGTTAGTACATTTTATAAACATATATTCTTAACTAAGTAATATATTTAAAAAAAAAAAAACAACAACTAAATTCGGATTAATTAAATGAAACTGTTAAGTGCTCAATCCGTCACCAGGGTGCTTGAACATCATATGACTTCCCAAACAATTTAAAATACGGTTATTGTTTTCAGCTTCACCTATTTATATATAAAAGTAGGTTGAAGTAAAGAAGGATTCTCTCTTTTCTTCATAGCGTAAGCTTGTGTTTTAAGACCTATAGAGGTCCCTACCTTCGTATTTTTCAGACGCTTATTTCTAAGGTTACAGCCTTAGTAAATTATTACTTACTTGCTTTAACAAAATCTTTGAAAGTAGTTTTTTTTTTTTTTTTAAATGTGATAAAGTGGAATACTTTATTTGAAAATGTTTAGTTTTCTGCCCGAAGGCAAGTGAATTAAATAGGCGATAAAATATTCGAACTAGCAAATATTTTTGATCATCATTAATTGTTGATGGCATAATTTACCTTTGCAATATTTGACTAAAATGTCTTTATTTATATGTGGAAAGTATTGTAAATAAAGTCTTTACGTTTGTGAATATAGTAGTCAAACAAAAAGTAAATAAGTAAATCCCCTAAATGAAATCACATTCTAAAAAATTAGTAATGCATATACTGATTGTACAAAGGTATGCTAATAAGTAAATTATGCATATTGGGATTAATTAAGCAGACCAAACAAATTGAGCAGTAAAAACTGCAGAATTAGCTGTGTGTGTGTGCAGTAGTAGTAGAACTGTTTTAGTGCACACTGAGGGCAAGCCATACAGAAAGATATAGTAAATTAAAGAATGCAAGAAGACTTTGTAATTGCTTTTGCGTTTTAACTCTGAACAACCAGCTTTTGGTGATATGTGTTTATTTCTGATAACATTTTAGCTGGCTATACAGCTGATGTCAATATTGCCCCTGTATACTTCAGCCTTCTCCTCTTAACGCAATTTATTTTAACTTATTTATTGTAACATGTAAAGAGCCCCTCACATAACAAAAAATCATATACTGTATATAAAGAAAGAAAAAAAATCGTGTGCAAAAAACTATCCAATGAGAAGAAATCTTAGAAGATCCAATATTTTGCTAAATTCCGAAAAAGTATCCAATTGTGTGTTCGCGTTAGTGTACATAAATGAATCACAAATACAATATAGGAATAAAACATCAACATGCGTATGTTTGTATATCTATATGTATAAATGTGTGTGTGGATGCATGTGTCATTTTCTGATATTTTTTAAATATCTGTTTAAAACCACTCCTGTATCGTTAATTTATTTCTAACTTACTTTTTCAAACTGTAATAGTAATTTATTTAAACGGTTTAATATTATTATTTGTTAACAACCAGAAGAAGAAACAATAAGAACTGTTAAAAATAGTAAAAGTACGGCTACTCAAGCAAATTTAATTTATTTTTTTAAAACTCTTCTGCCAATCCCATGAAATAAAGATGGCTACTACTGATTGCTTTCTAAAGATTCTTAATTGCAGTTATTGGGTGTTCACAGGAGAGTCGCAACCTTCCAAATAGATGCTTATTTATTCTCAGAGAATCCACAATGATATAAAGAAAGCTATTGCTATTCTTGTCTGAGATAAGCCAAAGACTTCAGAATCTACAAACAGGTCCCCAAGCATTAATAAAAATGTTACAGCAGTGCACATTTAGTTTCAGATTGGAAGATCTTGCATACTAATGTTGAGGATAAGAAAGAAGATACTGGAAAAACCTTTTTCAGCCTGGTGAGCTGGGATTGCATTGAGTTCAAAGTATGAAGAGTAAAGTCAGAGGAATTATGGGCATTTTTAAATTGTTAAACAACTCGATGGCTGAATTAAGACAAACTAGCTAATACTTTGGAAGATAAAATAGTCCATAATTATTGGTTTATTTAGAAAAGACTATTAGCTCCGAATTAAGCTGTTTTTATTGTAGAAAATCTCCGAGGCAGGATCAACTTTTATACAGTCGATTGAAAATGTCTGCTCTGTAATATATAAGGCAATTTCACTGCTAGGAGGATTATTTCTTCTATGCAAATAATATATAAGGAAGCACAGAATTGAATTTAAAAAAATAATTTGAAAAAAAAAAGAAACAATGCTTTTATATATAACAATTCAACATTTATTTATATATATAAATGATTATTAATAATATTACTATTATTATCCGTTATACTACTATGATTTAAATTAATATACATATAGACATAAAATCTATCCTATCCATATGCTTGTTTGTTTATGCGTTATCTAATCATAGTCCCTATAAATCATTCTATCTCTATCAATTTATATCAATATTAAGTTTATAAGATAATAAATACGCTAGTATTTTAATAAAGTTTTTTTTACAGACAACAGAGTGGTACCTGTAGTAGCACTCGGTCATGTATAGAAATGCATACAAAGAAATTTTGCTCTTGATATTTTTTTAATTTAGGCTTTTAGCATTTTTAACAACTGGAGTAAAATATTTGCCAGGCTATTTTCATCATCTAGAATTAATTGTTAAAAGTCTAAAAAAGTTCCAACGTTTTTAAAGTTTTCAAATACATTCGACTATTAGCAATAGCGCACAGATTAGCATATAATGTAATGTTTTGAAAGTTATTATTACCTTTTCTTCAGGTGTTGTTCATTTAACTCATGACAAGGCTAGCATTGGAATTGAACCTGGAACCTTACTGAATATAAAATGATGTTCTAACCACTTAGGCTATTCTTTCCAGTAAAAGTACTAGTATGGAAATCAAACCTAATATTTTTAAATTCATGAATACTGAATTTAAGATAAGACTCTATCCAACTAATAGCCTAATTAGTTAAAGCACAACATTAAATTCATTATTCACAAATCTAAAAATTCAAGATTTGGATTCCCATGCTAGTGCAATCACCGGGCTGACTTAACAGCACCCAAAGAGAAGAAAATATTACTACTATACTTTGTGTGCTATTACTAACAATAGCATATTCATATCTTCTAGTATAATATGACAATTGCTCATGTCCACATAAAACATTTGCTTTCCAAATATGCATGAAATTTCATAAACAGATAATTTATATCATCATTCAGCTCAGATTTTTTCAGTAGACAAAACTCTTTTCACTCGAGCAGTTAGCTTTTTAGATAAATCATAACTTTAAGAAAAAGTAAATCATTTATTAGCTAATAGTTATAATAACAGAATTATACATCAAACCTTAATTCAAACCCAAACAATCATAATAAGAAATAAAAATAAGAAAACAAATAAGTATTAGAGTTTGTATTTCTTATACAAAAGGAAGTACAGTACAGTCAACCAGCCTATACTATTTACCAAAAAAATTCCAAGCCTAAGGATTCAATCCCTCCTAATTTATAAGCGTCTTATGTGATGTGAGCAATTGTCAGAGATGAACATGCTAAAGCAGCTAAGTAACACTCAGCATCAGAAGAACTCTCATTCCATGCTATGGATATGGATCATAAAATTAATTTTTTTAATATCATTATCCTATCCAAATGTGACCTTCTTTATTAATGTAAGATCAGAGAAAACATGGAAATCCTTTAGAGGCCAAATTATATTAACCAACATGATAACACATGTAAATGATCTTCTAAATTTAATAATCTTCTATTTAGAAGATTTTCTTTTAAAAAGCATGTTAATCTGAATAATTTCTGATCAATCTTGTTGTATGTCAATCCTTACAGCATCTCTACAACCATTTTATAATATTCATTACCCAGTTGATGATTGGTGTGACCCAAATGAAACATCAGTATATTAGTATAATAAATTATTCACAGATGGGTCCAGATAATATATCATAGAGAGATATTTTCAGTATTTAACATTATGTAATAATTTGAGATTAATTCCCATGCCATTGGTTTATTAGATAAATAAAATACTCTCAATTCAAAACACAAGACAGAAATTTTTTAGAAAAAAGATCAGATCATCTTCTCTCATTACCTCATTTTTTATACAGAGATTTGTCTGAAACACTTTAAGCTGAAAGCATAAATTTTAAATCAATCACATTAGTTTTTGAAAGTTATTTTTCAATTTATCTTTTCTCTAAAAAAAAAAAAATATTGTTCTATGCTTTAGATTGAAAGTATTTCCCTTACCTATTAAATCAGTGGTATGAGAATTAATCTTGAAAGGCTAAAAAGAGGTTGCCTTGACAACAGATTGAGATTGTTATTGATATTTGGATTGTCTAAGTGTTGACTGATTTTATTGATGTATATCAAATTAACACATCAATAAATATTAAATCATCTGATGTAACTATGTAGAAACATAAAAATCTTACAAGTATTAATGCCTAAATCACTATTTTTTACAAATAAAAGTCACTCTCTTCAATCTTGGAAAAATGTCAACTGTATACTTGCAACTTAATCATTATTTCTTCACAAGTTTGTTGATGTCTGAATTTTTTATTATGCAAAGTGGAAATGTGACTTCTGTTATATTCTGTTTCAAGCCCCTCCTCCACCATATACATTGAATATAGTTGGTAATAGCTCACATTTATTTATAAGCTTTGACTACAATATATAAAACATTTATACTAGAGATGCCCAACATGCCAATATATATACAACACAGATGCTTTTTATGTATATAGTATGCAAATGCAAATTAATATTTTAGTATAAATAAAACTTTAAAAAATTTATAATGTTGTTATTAAATAAGTTGAGAAATTATATTTAAATATATATTTACTAAATGTGTTCATTTTTTCACATTCACTCAAATAATAATAATAATAATAATAATAATAATAATAATAATAATAATAATAATAATAATAATAATAATAATAATAATAATAATATAAAAAATGGGCTCTAGAGCCCAAATACTTTGATTTTATCATGAAAATCAATCTCATTGCCTTGCCAACAACCCACTTTCTTTATCATAAAAGAATGTATATATCTATTGACCCCTTCTGTGGATTCTGCCATCGAGCAGAAGAGACACTGGACCACTTTATTTATCAATGTGTAGCACTTAACCAAACATGACAGATGATGTGTAACACCTACAGAAAACCGGGTACAATCATTAATCACATAATGGCTGCTTTTCAGGGAAGATCAATACCTAGCATTAGGGCAGCCACATTTGTTCTATATGCGTATTGGTGCACCCGATGTACTTTCTTAATTGGCAATAACACCAGACGACACCCAGCTACATTTAGCAACAAACTGCTACACATTCGAAATAGAGATAAAATAATAACCAACCCCACTTATATGCAGCAACATGGTCATTGTTAAAACAACCATCAATGCTGTGAATGCTGCAAAGAAAAACTATTATACAACTAACATTCAAAGTGACATGCGGACAAAACTAAATAAGCTCCTCAAACGTTAGAACTCTGATTCTTTTTGCTTTTTTAATTTTTATATTGTTATAGTCCATTAATCACAAAATGTAACCACTAAATTCATTTATATGTGTTTACCCTAATATTATTCATTGTATGTTAAATTTCAAATTTTTCTAGATGTAAACTTATGTAAACCATTGAGATCAATAAAGCCTTTATTGAAACGTAATAATAATAATAATAATAATAATAATAATAATAATAATAATAATAATAATAATAATAATAATAATAATAATAATAATAATAATAATAATAATAATAATAATAATAATAATAATAATAATAATAATAATAATAATAATAATAATAATAATAATAATAATAATAATAATAATAATAATAATAATAATAATAATAATAATAATAATAATAATAATAATAATAATAATAATAATAATAATAATAATAATAATAATAATAATAATAATAATAATAAAGTACTATACTGTATCTTTGCAATTATATGTTAGACTATTTCCGCCATGGCAAGTAACACTAAAATCAACAAAGTGTTTTCCTGAAGGTTTGTGATGAGGGTGTTTTAGTTGTATTTATATGTTGGACTATTTCCATCATCGAATATGAGTATTGAATGTCTTTAGAAAAATTTATCTATATTTTAATATTCTACATACATTCAACTATTAGTAATAGCACACAAGTTAATATATACATAACATTTCAAGAGCTATCATCCTCCTCTCTTCTTTGGATGTTTCTGGCCTAACCAGTGACAATACTAGCATGGGAATCAAACCTAAGGGTCCATGTTCGATTCCCATGTTAGTACTGTCACTGGTCAGGCCAGCAACACCTGTAGAAGAGGGGGAAATAATACCTCTCAAAACATTGTGCATATATTAATCTGTGTGATATGATTAACAGTTGAACGTATTTGGAATATTTAAATAAAGTTAAAATATTTTGAAAGACATTCAATACTCATATTAGATGATGAAAATAATCCAATATATAAACCCAACTAAAGTCAACATAGTGTGATAATTCACAATGTTTGGAAAGCACTCATTAACCTTGCTTTTAAGAAAAAATTGGAGAAATCAGAAATTTTTTTTTAATATAAGTATATAAAAAAATTCTGACTTGTATTTTGTCACAATAGCCTAGTTTGTTAGAGCATCACCTTAAATTCATTACTCATGAATCTAAATGTCCCGGATTGCACTCCTATGTTAATAATAACTGTTTGGTCCAAAGACAATGGAAGAGAAGAGGGAAATACTATGCAAATGTTGTTAAATGTTAACCTGGATGCCATTATTAAAAACTGAATGTATTTTTAAAATTTAAATAAAGTTTGAATTCTTTTAAAAACATTTAACAATTAATTCTAAATGGTGGAAAAAGTCCAATGCATTCTTACAAGTAAAATGCAATCACCACAATACTATCCTGCATGGGCTTGGAGTAGCTGATAGAGCATCGACTTGGGATCAGGAGGTCCCAGGTTTGATTCTGGTACTCATAGTTCTAGTGCTGAACTCCTGAACAATAAAGCTATTAGCACTTTTTTATCACAAAACTTTCAGACCAATATGGTAGTTGAGGCACGTTAAGATATTAGAAATTAAACGGAAGTACTTCTGTGGTTTGAAAGACTGTATATAATAGTTTATTACTATTATATTTATTATTTTATTGTTGTTACAATAGTTTTTTAATTAATGGATGTTTTATTTGTATTAAATACCGTGTATTGTATAATTTTTTAATTAAATAAAATGAACAACAAAGTCTCCGATTCAATATTTTTGATGCAATAAAATAACATCTACTAGAAATGTTTTTCTGATGTTTACTTTCTATCCATAAATTTAATGTCTCATCAAAAAAAAACTTGTTTTAATTTGAGCCATTTTAGGAGCACAAATGATTGTGGCATGAATACGCTTTTCTCTTTTCATTAATATTTCCTGTCTTTTGATTATGTGATAATTTCTGAACATGATTTTTTTCTTTTATAAATTGATAACTTTCATTTTATCACTTATTAATGAAAGTATAAATTCTTTTAAATTATACTTAGAAAACATTTTATCAAATGATGGACTATACTATATTAACATTTTGGTAGAAAAAATGTGAAGAAAACATGCCTGAACTTTGTACATATTTAATGGGGAAAAACAGTTAATAAACAAATTTGTATTAAAATAGCTGATTGTATGGCTGCTGACATTCATAAAATTTACTAAATTTATACATTTTAATGTTTTGATTGTTTATTTACATTTTTTTATTTATATATTTTTGATAGCATACAATTGAAATAGTGTATGTTGATACAGTGCATATTCTGGCTTAACTGTATAAGATCTATTAGCTAGCAAAAGAGAATCTTCTGTTGTTGACACAAAAGTGGCAATATGAGTGCTAACAGTTGCAAAATTTTTCAATACTTTTTAATGTAGATTACATAAGCTGATCATGAATATATATATATATATTTAAATATTTTTCATAATGATAGAGGTTCAATTTATTATATATATATTCATATTGTAACAGAATAAATATCAAAGCCATGAAAGAATGATCCAGGTTTAACCATGTCCTGCTAATTGTGGTGCTGTTTTTAATGGAATAAAAATGAGGATATGCTCTTCTTTTAATGCCTCACAGATTTGGGAGCCATTTGTAACTTGATAACTATAATGACCATGGGAAATGAAAACTCTAATATAATCTGAATGAAAATATAGCCCAGTTGTTGGTCATCATTCGAAACTGGATAAAAATATACTCTCAAGTTGAATACCATTCATAATAGGATAAAATTATGGGCACACTGTATCCTGAGTCATAGCCTGATTATTGATCACCATTTGTAAGAGAATAAAAATATGAACCAAGTAAGAACAATCCTAATTTATTAGTGCCTGTGAATTGCTACATCATTTGTAACATAATGAAAATAATAAAGAACTGTGATCATGCTATTTGCCATAGCCAATTACAAAATTATAAAATATTCAGTTTATAAAAAAATATTCTCTGCCAGTATCATTTTATATTAATTTTCTGCTTAAAACAGATTAAGATATACTGTGTAATTGACTAAAAAGCTTAATTAAACTATTTTAATGTTATAGTAGTTGAATTATTAATAAAATTAATAATATAATATTATAATTATAGTTCAATACTAATATGTAATTATTTAAGTAAAAACATAATGTTAAAATAATAATTTAACTTTAAAATTTAATATTCAGTAAGTTATCCTAATGTATTTTAAACAATTTTCTATTCTCAGTTAATTATTTTAAATAATTTTTATTTAATTATTTTAAAATATTAATAATGATGTCATAAATTTGGAAATGTGTGTGTTCATCTTTGTGCACATATGTTTTAGATAAATTAAGTCATTTTAGTTCCTGGTTATTACAGATAATTTAATAATTATATTCCATGCATGTTGCAAATAATTTTAGATTTTCTTGAAAATAAACAAACTTGGTATTAAAATTGTTTCAATAATATTTTAAAATTCATGTTAATAAAAATAGTTTTCTTATTTAAAAATGTATTGTAATATATTTAACTAAAGAGTTAGATAAAAATTATTTAATATAAAAATAAATTATTTTAAGAAAAAAAATCACAAAAATTAATTTATATGTAAATTATCTTGTCTGGAAAAATTGAAGTAGCCAATCAAAAAATTATTGATAAAGGCTATAAATAAAGGTGTTGAGTAGTCAGGAGTCAGTCATTCAATAATTAGAGAGTCAGTTCAATAATTAGTGAGTGTTATTAATCTTTTCTTTTCAACCAAGTAAAGTTAAAGTTAAAAAATTTTGTAAAATATTTTTTTATGTAGTAAAGTATTAAAGGTATATTCTAAAATGATTTATAATATTTAAGAAGTAATTTAATTCATTTTACTATGGACTAAAAAAAATCTATATTCCAAATTTGGTGAATTCATATGAAACTGACTGAAACCTTGATAATTAATGGAGACAAAAATGACTTATCCAACTGATGTACCAATAAGTAGGAAATGGTGCCAAAAATGGCACCATACCAAAATGGAAATTACATTTAGGAGTCATAAAAAAATTATTGTTAATTATATTTATATGGTTGTGATGAAAGGACAATTTTATTTTATGTTAATGATTAATCCTCATAAGTATAGACAGTTATGGAATTTTTATACCCATTTTAATTTAAGGAAAACCATTAAAAACTATTTTGAAATTTACATCCCATTTAAGAAAAAGATATGTGCAAGCTAACCAATGTGAGAAAATGAACTTTATATTTATTATTCTACTACCTAGTACTTGCAAATTTTGTCATATTATAATATATATCTGCTAATCTTGAAAGAGACTGAATGAATATTAAATATTTTGCAAATACTATGTAAATGAAGATAAAATGCTTATAAATTAGTATAAGAAGATTTTTTTATATTATTTTGAATAAGAAGTCAACTATAAATATTGTTTAAAAATGCTTATTAACTTTAAGGAAAATAATGTTTAAATGCTGAAAATCATGAAAATCTTGCAAATGATTGTTATATGTGCACATGGATGCATATATGTGTGAAAAAATAATTTTAAAGTGAAAGAATTATTTGTTGAAAAGCTAAAAGTGATATATAATAAATACTTTTATATGAAAATTTGATAGATGTCCAAAAGGAAACATTTTATATTTTAAAATAATCTATTCTGATATAATTTTATTAAAATCTAAATAAATCTCTCTAAAATAAATATTAATTCATATATTATTTCCTAACTAAGACCATTAAGAATAAAATAAAAAAATAAACTATTGCAAAGTTCTTGATTTTCTTGCTTGCTATTAAGTTTGAGGAGAGAGTGGTTGCCATAGCTACAAAGTTCATTCAACAAAGATTTTTTCTTCCCCCATCCAAATACTGTGCTGTGCTAAACTTCATACAGTTACTTACTTTAAAAAACAAATTTTATTAGGTCTAATAAAGGTTACATTTTGTATAAAGCAACATAATTAAAGGAATGAAAAAAACACACATTTGAAATGATTGAGACAATTGTTAAACAATTGAAATTTGAAAGACTCAAGTAATATAATATTGTCCAATGTTGATAATTGATGTGGTTATCCATGTATATTTGAGTGGTTGGGAAGTTTGTATAGCTTTCAAGTCTCTTCAAAAATAAATTTTGATGACAATAGTTGATCTCTATTTTTAGTCTTTTCCATTGTTTTCGTAAAACAGGCAATTTGATCTGGGTGAGGCTGTGAGTATATCATTTTACACCTCATACACCAGATTGAATATGTTATAAAAATTGATAATCTGATGATTGGGAATTGTTTAGTTGTGATGCTTTTTTTCAGTGACATTATAGTGTAGTAGTCTGTCTTGATGTTATTATATTTTATTTGTCTTACTGTTCCAGCACATTACATGTTGTAATGATGTGGTTGTAGGACTCCTCTTTCTCTATGGCATCTGGGGCACATTGGATCTATTTTTGTGATATGCCATGTATGACAAAGAAAGGATAGAGTTGGCATAGCTTCAAGATTTAATTTGATTATGAAATCAAGGTACTTGGGCTCCAGAGCCCAGTATTTAAATAACGAGGTTATCCTATGGTTGGTTAAGGCCAGTTTTGGGTTTTGGATGTGTGGCTCTGGGTTTATTAACTGATGCACTTCCCAGATGTTTATTTTTTTAAGCTGTTCTATTGTGATTTCAACATAGCACTGTATATTATGAGCTTTTGTATAAAGCCAGCTATTTCTTTTTGGAGGGGGTGTATCTGTTGGCTGTATTGCTACTAGTATTTGTATGTAGCCATATTTGATTCCTAGGTTGTGTAGGAGGGTGTGTGTCTTTTGTATAAGTATGGCTGGGATGGCATGTAGTGACATACCATTGTATTTGTGATGGTACTGCATTTTACCTAAACTGATGGCCACTCTTTTATTCCTCCAGAAAAGCCTTGCACATAGTCTGTTAATTTTTTTTATGAAGGAGTTTGATGTGGACATGATCGGCAAATAGTAGGCGATTCTACTCCATTACCTTCATGTTCAATAAAGTCACTTTTCCCTGTAGAGAGAGATACACTCCTGACAGGGTATTTGTTATTTTTTTGGTTGCTTGAATTATGTTATCTTGGAGTTCTTTTGACTGGCTGTTAGGGATTTGTATGTTGGAAATCTCAGAAATTTTTGAGGGTCAGCATGACAGTTTGATGCTATTTTTTCCCCTATTAGGATACACCAGGTAGATGGTTTTCTGGTGTTGATTTTGAGGCTGGAGATGTTAGAAAAGGAGTTGATGATGTGATATAGTCATACACTATCGCTTTTATATATTTTTTCAATTCTGGAAGGAAGACTCCAGGTAGTAGAGAATCTATGTTCCTGAGAAGTGGATTTATATATAGCATAAATAGCAGGGCACTGAGAGGCGAGCCTTGTAAAATAGACGATGTGGAGGTGAATCCCTCAGTGATTATGCCATTTAGTGAGATATGTATCTCTCTATTGATTAGTAAATTTTCTATGATTTGTACTGTCTCAGATGGAATGTCTATATCTGAGAGATTGTAGCAGTACTTTTATGTTTACTGTATCAAATTCTTCTGATATATCTAGTTGAACTGCAAAGGGTCTTGACTGCCTATGAGACTTAATATGGTCAAGTAGTATCTTAGTCTCACCAATGGCTGTCAGAGCAGATGATCTTTTTTTGTGTATTGAATATTTTATCATCATGGCTAGTATGACTTTGCATATCTGTGTAATCAGTAGATTGTTCCATCAGATCAATCATCATGTAGTTTGGGTCAGAATTAATTTCTGTATCTGAGTCCAGATTTTGTTTATAAGTTCACGATGTGTTACTCTTAAGAAATTTCTGGTTTGCATTTACCTGTGGTATGCTATTATTTTTGGCAATATTGGCGTATGATTGTTTTTTTGTGGTGTTAGTATTCTGTTGTGGTTTGTTTGGTGTGTTGTTTTGGTTTAATGATGGGAAATTTATGTTGTAGTTCCTTTCGCAACCTAGATTTTTATTATTATCACTGATTTTGGCTGTTTCAAGCGAGTGTCCGTTTTTAGCTCTGGTGAGAGTTTTTGACTTTCAAATGTATGGTTATCTGTACTTAACATAGGATTTTTGGGGGTTGATACAGGGAGACCTGTATTGTTATTTGAGATGGTTTTTGTCTTCAGATGGTTCAATATCTGAGTCAGAATTAATTTCTGAAGATTTGTGTGTTCGATTTACGATATAACCAAAGTAGTTTCCATTTATTGCTGTATGTGAGGGGAGATTTTCATCATTTATGCCAGAATTAAGTTCTAAAGTATGTAATATCTCAGTTGCTATATCACTATGCTGAAAAGGTGCTGATTCATTGTTGTTGTTAGCTCTGCGATCAGGAGTAATTTCTGATTGAATGGAATTATTTTCAGCTTTACTTTCCATTTGTTTTTATTATGTTTTTTATCTGCTTTAGTAGGTGTTTTTCTGGGGTTATAGCCTTCTGTACCTGATGAAGCTGTGGCATAGTTGGTAATGTAAGTTTGCATTGGATTTTTATCAATTTCATATTTTTTGTTTTTTAATATTAACTACAGTAGAATGATTATTTGAGTTATGATTTAATTTTCTGTGTGTGTTTAGACTTATTTTCCCATTTTGTACATTTTTTAAGCATTAATAAAAGGCTTGCTTTGATGTAACATTAGCTTCCCGATGTTTAGCACTATTCTCGGGGTTCCGGACTTTTCCATCTACTGTATCTTTGCTACTTGGAGCTTTTCTTTTGGATAGTAATATTTTGGAGTTTTATTATTATTTTTATTCGATTTATTATATGAACTATGCTGTTTCTGTATTAATTTTGTTTTAAGGTCATTGGCTTCATAGGCCTTATTGTCTGAATCAAACTTTGAGCTGGAATATCTAGAACTTTCTATATCGCTATCGGAGATAGGTTTTACTTTAAACGTGGTTTTTTTCTTGGTGTTTCAATTTGTTTTTTTTTTTTAGTTTTTAAATTGCATTATTGTATCTTGTGCTATTTTTGACTGTTTATATTTTGTTTGAGGGCTTGATTCTGTAGATCTCTGTGGACCTATTGAGCCATGTTCGATATGAACGTAATCGTCCATTTGGGCAGTGTTGAGGTTTAGGCTCTGGACTTTTTTATTTTCTGATTCTTTACTATTTGTGGATTTTTTAACTTTATTATGTTTAATATTATTTGCTTTTTTGTTATGAACATGCTGTAAGTATTTTTTATTAATAGATTTTTGTTTCTGAGGGTCAAAGTCTTATGATTCATATGTTATGGCAAAATAGCAATCATCGCTTTCCGAACTTGTCGTATTTTCATTGCTATTGGAGTTAAGATTTTTTTTTTTTTAATTTTTGGTTCTGGAAGAAACACATTCTGGGGGAGCAATTACTTTTATACTTAAAGCTACTACATATTTCATTAGGCTTAGTATATTCAGGGGGGTCTATTGTTATTACTGTATCACCTTGAGTTTCGTGATGTAGTGAACTAGTGTTAGTTGTAGTTTGTTCCACGTTATGTTTAAAGGTCCACATTTGACTCATATATTTGAGTTTTGCATTAAGGTTTGATTTAATGGATTATTTTGAGAATGTTTGAGCATGCATTGATCATTATTGGTATTTTGTTCTAAAGTATCATTGTCTAGTTCTGGGCTCATGAAGCGTTCATTTGCTTGTTTGGCAAAATGGACTTATTTTGTGAAATATTAGTAGGAATTTGTGGAAAAGAGTTATAATTTTCATTAGATTGATTAGATATGGCCTGAATTATTTTATTTGGGATATTTGATCTTTTTATTTTTGGGGGTCAGTTTGAGTTACACTATGTTTTATCATAGTGGGCAAATTAGCGTTTGCATTTTTTTTTAATTAGATGAAATCCTGGATTTACTCTTAAATCCATGCAATAAGATTAAAAAAATAAGTACTTACGTTAACTAACTATGTAATATTTGCCTTGTTTTGAAGAATTTAACTATTATTTAAATACTTTTTCATAAGAGCTCACGAGTTCATAAAATGTTCGAGCGCCATATTTAGCAAACATTTTCAACTTCATACAGTTAAACACAAAATGTTGCAGCAAGTAAAATCCATTGGAAATTTTGTCCATCTCTTCATGATAACAGTTTTTTAAAAATAAAATTCATTCTGTTCATCAAAGATGACAAAAATTTTATGAAGATTAATAATAATAATAATAATAAAATTAGGTATTCTTTTATAAAGTAATTCTCATATTTAAACGTTTCTTCATTCATCTGGACTTTAATAAATTATAGCAGAAATATTTTTTTAAAAAACATTTATCAAATTTTTATATATCACTTTTAATTTTTCAACAAATAAATCTTTGCTTTAAAATTATTTTTCACTTATATATGCATCCAGCTGAAAGTAACTTTTAATACATAATTCTTGTAACTTTAAGATTTCTTTTTTTTCCCCACATGCACATAATTCAAATGTTAATCGCTTGCAAGATTTTCACAATTTTTAGCATTTAAGCATTATTTTCCTTAAAGTTAATAAGCGTTTTTAAACAATATTTATAATCGACTTCTTATTCAGAATAATATTAAAAAAATCTTATATTAATTCATAAGCATTTTATCTTCATTTGCACAGCATTTGTAAAATATTTAATATTCATTCAGTCTCTTTCAAGATTAGCAAATATATTATACATGACAACCTAAAATTATACTACTATTTATTTCAATAAATACTATACATTTTAAATGAAGGAAAAAATAGCAATAATAATGAAAAATATAAACAAACAACCTGAATAATAGTTTTTAAATATGGCATTTCCAAAATAGTATCATAGTTCTAATATCTATTTCTTAAACAACAATCCAATAATGTTTTATTATTCCAGAAAAAGTAGAAATATCATAAAAAGCTATTAGATTCAAAGCATGTTTTATTAATTCCAATACTTACTATATATATAAATTATCTTTTCATTCAGCAGATATTTGATCTATATAATTTTATAAGTGTGCAGACTAATTTATATCCAAGATGATGCAATGTAGATCTTCTTTCATTTAGCAAACAATTAATTCATAAAACATTACAAGTGAACAGACACTAGTTTCAACCATGATAATGCTATGGAAATTGAACCAATTTCTATCTTGTGTATAAATAATTGTATCAGCAGGTAAACATAATCTTTGCATACATTTTTATGTTATTAGCATTTACACTTCATCATTGAAAAGTAGGTAATATTCTTTTTTAAAAGCAAAGAAATATTTAGATGGTTTTTAAATACTATGAATTAGTTTTCATTCTTCCAATTAAATTGTCACCTCTCACAAATTTGATGATAAATTTGTCCATTGAATAGATGGATGAACACTTGCTTTCAGCCCATCATTCTACCAATTTAATAATATTTTTTTAAAAATAAATTTAAAAAAATCATATGAAGGAACTTAGAGTCATTTCTACTGAAGCCAAGATATGAGAGAGATAATTTAATCTGTTTAGTTCTATTTATAAACTTTTTCCATTGATGTAAAAGAAACCATAGCAACACTCTGTATTAACTCTTTGGTCAATTCTATCCAGCATCACATAAATAAAAATCTTATTACACAATAATAAATAAATAAAAAATTTCACAATTATTATACATAACAAATATTTCCATTTTAAAAATACAAATAAGATTCTTTCACTGGAACATAAATTAAGCAATTAAACTATATTTTTACATTCTATAATGGAAATAAATTCTTTCTTTTTACACATATCTTTTAAATGTAATATACAAATAAACAACAAATATACTGGAGACATTAAATATTTAAATGCATTATTTGTAACCTACTATTGTAAATGCAGTAACAAAAATATACATAATAAAGAAAATAATTTTATCAAGACTATAAACTTTATTATATACACATTTATTTTTAAAATGAATAAAATCAATTCACAATTTTTACAAAGTACAATTAATAATAAACATTTCTTTCTCCAATATTTTATATTGTCATAGCAACATAGTCCAATGCAGTCCAGGTTAATGTATTTACCATTAAAATCAAACAAGAAAAAAAAATTACAACTAACATTTCATCACATATGGAAATTGATTTCAAATTTCAATAAGTACAATATATATAATTAAAATTATGCCAAATTCCAAACTAAACCAGATGAGCCAAAGAAAGTAAACACTATAACACAACCATTGCTTTCACTGCTAAAGCAGACTTTTCAAATGCAAAGAACTAAAACACATCAGCAAATATATACTATTACTTCTCACACACCTTTAATATTAAAGGAACTCTTAAACAAGTTAATTGCTTTAGAATCATAAATTTTTAATAATATTCTTTAATTCTTTTTATTTCATTTCTTCATAACTTTTTTTTTTAATATTCTTTAATTGAAATGGAAGTAATCATCTCTTATTGAGTTACTTAGTGACAAAAACAAGGAAATAACGGTACCATTCTCTATTTCATTGTTTTTGACATCACATGAAATAGTTACTTCTGTTTCAATTATATATATATATATATATAATTTTTTAGATCTAATGTCCCAACTCCTCACTGAAGAGACCCATAGGTCGAAACCGGTCTGGGGATGGGGACCATTTAAAATAAAAATGATTTGAATGCCTTCTCTTGTAGTAGCATTTATCATAAATAAAAAAAAAAGCTTGTTTAGAGCTATTAGCACGCTCTTAATTTTACATATTTGTAAGTGCAAGCTATATATAAGTCATGTGACATCTGACTTGTTACTATTACTATTATTATTTTGCTGTTGTGGCTTTAGCTAAATTAAAGAGCTAAGCCTACTAATATATGGAGTATCTGAATTAAGTTCAGTCCCATATGATTTTTTCAGTTGGAGAGCTGACTTTAAAGACATGTAGGTGTCTAAAAGTTTCAGATCTTCTTCTAACAATTATCTTTTAGATAAATGCTTTGCTTGAGTTGGTTTTTTTAGATCTAATGTCCCAACTCCTCACTGAAGAGACCCATAGGTCGAAACCGGTCTGGGGATGGGGACCATTTAAAATAAAAATGATTTGAATGCCTTCTCTTGTAGTAGCATTTATCATAAATAAAAAAAAAAAAAAAGCTTGTTTAGAGCTATTAGCACGCTCTTAATTTTACATATTTGTAAGTGCAAGCTATATATAAGTCATGTGACATCTGACTTGTTACTATTACTATTATTATTTTGCTGTTGTGGCTTTAGCTAAATTAAAGAGCTAAGCCTACTAATATATGGAGTATCTGAATTAAGTTCAGTCCCATATGATTTTTTCAGTTGGAGAGCTGACTTTAAAGACATGTAGGTGTCTAAAAGTTTCAGATCTTCTTCTAACAATTATCTTTTAGATAAATGCTTTGTTTGAGTTGGTTTTTTAGATCTAATGTCCCAACTCCTCACTGAAGAGACCCATAGGTCGAAACCGGTCTGGGGATGGGGACCATTTAAAATAAAAATGATTTGAATGCCTTCTCTTGTAGTAGCATTTATCATAAATAAATAAAAAAGCTTGTTTAGAGCTATTAGCACGCTCTTAATTTTACATATATATATATATTAATGAAATCAAAAGAAATGAGAGTTAACTGATGCTGATGATGATAAATTCAGGTGATGCATATATTAATTAACCCACAACTTGGTGCATTATTTATAGGTACCTGAATAAATATTTGTTAAGGATATTACAGAGATATTACTTTATTTAATTATAGGTAGTGCCAATGCTTTTGATGATGATTACTATCTAAAGTGCAGTCATCAAAATGCACATACAGTATTTAGAATGAAGACCAAAGTAACATTAGCTATATAATTAGATTACCACAACTAAATGATAAAGATTTACATTTATTCAGTATGTGCTTGTCTAGCACTATATATTTATAACATTCTGATTCATGTATCATATAAGTGCCATATCCTTATCCAGTGATATACAATAATATCTGTCACTTCTTGATTAATAAATTGCCTAAAAATGCTAACCTACTCTATCCTTTTTTATGTAGTATACTCTTTTCTGTTTTTGAGGTAGGTCCAATTATAACTATTTCAGTAAATCATAAAGACTTTAGATACTAAGGTAGATTATAAAAATAATAGAGTTTTATACAATATAATATGTTTTTATCTCAACATTATCCAAAGCCACAGTTTCATATTTTCCAACCTCATTTTTTTCTGCTTTCTTAAAGACCATGTTTTACATCCATATGTTAGTATATTTCAAACAAAGCTTTTAAAAACTTTCTTCCTATTTTGGATAACAACTTATTATATTTAATAATAAGGTTCTTTTTTCCTAGGCCTGTTCCAAGTCTTAGTCTTACTTTAATCTCAACTAAATATCTTTATAATTTATCATATTACCCAAATAAATAAATTCCTTAACTTGCTTTGGATTTGTATTATTTATTAAAATATCTAACATTCTTTTTATTTCTAGTTCTTGCTTTCATCTACTTTAATAATTTGATTGCAGCTTTATAATTGTTACCTTGTAATCCATTACATATAAACAACTGTTTACATACAGGAATTTCAGATTTTATAAAACTGGAAAGTTTGATCAATGGTGTTATTAAGGTTGAACTCCAAATCAGACTTGAATGTAAACAAAAACCTTTTTAGTGCAACTAAGCATCAATCCTCCCCTGGCAGAGATAACTTCTATTTATTTTAAAAGCATTTGTGAAAGGCAATTTTAAAGTTGGATATGAAATAAACCAATTAATACAGTGATAGGAATATGGCAATATCAACATTTATTGCATTGAAAGATAATATGTATCCCTCTGAGCCTGATTTGAAGTTTAGCTTTGATAATATCTCAGATCAAACTTCCAAGTTCTAGAAGATCTGGAAATAGTATATATAAATGATCATTTTAGTTCAAAAAAGAGGCTAGTGTCTTTGTGACATTAATGCATATTCCAGGATTCTTGTGAAAATAATTTCTTTCTAGACAAAACCAGAAAACATCATATGAATCTGGCCTACACTACTTTTCAGGAGTAAACTAATATTTTACTTCAGTCTTGCTTCCTAAAATAAACCTGAGTAATGCAAAATCTAGTACTTAGTAAATTTCTATCTATTGTTGTTCTATTCATATCTATGGAATAGTTATTGGCTTCCAGCTATTGTCACTGAGCAGTTTGAATCTAGGTCTAATATTCTTGGATTTTTTATTTTTTTTACTTCAGTGACTATTTTTTTACTCGTTTTGTGACATCAAGTTACCAGTCTGAATTTTAGATGTTATTTTAAATTCAAGATAACTTGTCTTTATGATTATATAGATATGATACTAATTCAGTATCTATATATTTTGGTGTCTTCCATTTTTTATTAATTGTAGACATTTTTATTATTTGACAGAATTGGTTTAAAAGTACTTACTGACCAAGTCCATAAGCCATAAATTAATCTTGGAATATGGATGTGACAGAAATGAATAAAGTTATAATAATCAATACATCTGGCATCTATTGATTACTAAATCTTACGGTATGGGATAGAGTTGGAAGAGAATGGTTTACTTTTGAATTTGTCTCAAGATCCATCAAATAATAACACTCCTGATATGATAAAATATCACTTAATATATTTTACAGGACAAAATACTGCAATGTCAATATATCTCCAGTGCTATATGTGGGTTAGCTCAGCAGTAGAGTGCTGAACTCTAAAGCAAAAGGTTCCTGAATTGAAGATCAAGCTGTCACTTGATAATGATTTGACTTCCTGAACAATTTTACCATCTGATTATATTTTTTCACTTATTATTCCAAAAAACTTTTGGCATCTCCACAGTTCTGATGTTTATTATAATTATCAACCTAATCCTAATTAATCCAGTTTAATGAAAAACAAGTCTTACTAAAAAATGCAACATATAGTAAATACTAATAATTAACTAGTTATCATATGTAAATCATATCACTGCAATCAATGCTTAATACATTGTACAGGTTTAAACCTGCATTTATATAAATATGCAGGGTTCGAACTCAGACTTTCACATGACCCACCACTCTCAGTGACATCTCATATTGCTGACCCACCTGATCACACACATGTTGAAAAGATAAATAATCACCAATATATGTATTTCATGCTAAACCAGCAATCATCAGTTGGTCTAGATTACTATCCTCACATATATATATAATCAGTATTCAGCTTTATATTAAGATAGCCAATCTTTATATTTTAATGGAAAGGCTTCAATCTATTCCAACTCACAACTCTTTAGCCTTCCATTTCATTAAAAATCTGATGATGGAATGTTCAAAGCCCTTGTTAGTGCCAAGGTTGTCATCCTACCCATGTTGACATATTAGTCATTCTGACCCCTCATGTACAGGAGAATAATCCATTTATACATACATATGCGAGGGATGGGCATACCTTTTACACACTATTTATATAAGTTAATACATTGTACAGGCTTAAACCTGCATTTATATATGTAATATATGAGGGGTTCGAACTCAAACTTTCACACGACCCACCACTCTCAGTGCCATCTCATATTGCTGATCCACCTGATCACACACATATTGAAAAGATAAATAATCACCAGTATACGTATTTCATGCTAAAACAGCAATCATCAGTTGGTCTAGATTACTATCCACACACATATATATAATCAGTATTCAGCTTTATATTAAGATAGCCAATCTTTATACTTTAATGGAAAGGCTTCAATCTATTCCAACTCACAACTCTTTAGTCTTCCATTTCATTGAAAATCTGATGATGGAACATTTAAAGCTCTTGTTAGTGCCAAGGTTGTCTAGAACACCAACAATCTGTTATCAAGGCAATATTCATTTTTACATATTATTATCTAAAAATGATTGTTGCCTTGACAACTGATAGTCAATATTTTCTTGGTTTATTTAAGCATTAGCTGCAGGGATGTGAGATATATATATATAACAAAGCAATACACTGGAATTCTATAATTTTCAATATACCAATATATTATTCAGAATTATTTTCTTTATTCTAGTGTAATTAGTAAAGTTTCAACATTTTGAATGTTGGATAAATAAAGGTTTATTCTGTTTAGTTTGTTATCTATAGCTGTGTACATTTTCAACGGGTGAAACCATGGGTGCTATGATTCTGAATTCATGGACTGAAAGCATACTCACTTACAGTTAACAAACTAAGCTAACTAAATCTTTACTTTTATTAATATACCAATTACCAATATGTAAATAAACAGGCAACATATTTTGGATAGCTTATGATATGACTGCCATTTTGAACAGAGGTGTGTTTTGTAAATATAATAAATAAGTTATTAAATAGGCAATATACTTGTGCAAATATACACATACTATGATATGTTGGCCATTCACAATGGAACATTCATGTTCTGTGATTTCAATAAAATGTGATTTTTAAATTTTACCGTAAAAGCTATTCAAGATGGCAGTTATGCTGATAATCAGCTGTTGATGTTATTTATTTATATACTGATATATAATTCCAGTGTTTTACTATATAATATTGATTTTCTAATATATAAATCACTCATTATAGTCAAAGCTTAAATAAACCAATAAATCTCAATCTGTTGTCAAGGCAACTCAGTAGATAATGAATTTTATTTATTGAGGCTGTATTGATAACAAATTGTTGATATTCTATTGGTTTATTTAAGGCTTAGTTTTTGTGACATGATTTAGATATAAAAATGGATTATTAACATTTTATGGTTTAATATACATTTCTGCAATCATAGGTAATTGTTTTAGTAATAAAATTTAGTAAAGTCAGAACAAACGTATAAAGTGAGAAAGAAAGCTGTTTTAAATATAAATGCAAGGGTATTATATAGAATTTCAGTGATGTATTACCTCTTAGTATAAATTTATCATCATGTTTAATTGATGACATCTATTTTGTTTTATGGTTGTAAAGCATGGACTCTTAAATTAAAAAAAAATGCAAAAATTATAAGCAATGCAGCATATTAAAGATGTAAACAATCAAAAGATTAGTTAACCAAGAAATCATGTAACATTGGAGCCTCAAATTTAATGGTTGAGCTTCAATTTAAGAACTTCCATCTCTCACCTCTGTCATTCTACTATTAGGATACACTACATGAGATAAAAACTAATTCTGTTGGAAAAGAACAGAGAAAGAAATGAATGTGCTGAACACATAGCAGAGACGAAATGATAGAGTGTGTGGACAGAGCAATCCTTGACCGAATATCTAGATATAAAAATCATCCTGAGTGAGACCTATTTTGAGGCAGTAGGCTGCATTTTTTTTATAGATTGCATTTCCTCAGCAGTGATAATAAAGAGAACATAGATATTATTTTATATACAAATGATGTTTACCTGAAGGTTTGTGATGATGGTGTTTTAGTTGTATTTTTATATTGGACTATTTCTATCATCTAATATGAGTATTGAATGTCTTTAGAAAAATTTAACTTATAAATATTCCAAATACCTTCAACTGTTAGTAATAGCATACAGATTAATATATGCACAACATTTCGAGAGATATCATTCTCCCCTCTTCTTCAGATGTTGCTGGCTTGACCAATGACAGTACTAGCATGGTACAAAGAAGAAAATTTTAAAAAGCTGCTCACATGACAATGGCAAAAAATTCTATAAGCCAACCTAGTGTGCCTATACATAATGTATGGAAACCACTAATCAACTTTGCTATTAGGAAAAAGTGGAGAACTCAAGAGGAATCTCATAGATAAATATATGAAATTTCTATTGACTGTTGCTTTTGGCAGGATGGCTCAGTTGGTTAGAGCATTATTGCCTCAAAATTCAATACTCAAGAATCTAAGGGTCCAGGTTCAAATCTCATCCTAGTACTGTCACTGGTCAGGCCAGCATCACTTGAAAATGGGAGAATAATACCTCTCTAAAACGTTGTGCGTATAGCTATTTATAAAATTTGATATATATAGAATAAGAATACATTATAAACGTCGCAATTAAGATATTTTCATGTGTCTTATCATTTATTATTTAATGATATCATTATTATCAGAGGTAATTTGGAATGTTTGCAGATAGCGACGAAATAACTTATTTGAATATAATTATGATTTTAATCATTTCAAATTATGTCAAGTTAATAAAAATATTTTCTTTAATTGGAAACATTCTTTTCCTTTCTTTTTAATTTATGATTAAGTTCCAAAATTTATAATAATGTGATAATCATAATTTGACAAGTCTAAAAATTCTTGATTTTAAGACAAAGCGTCAGTGCCCTATTTAATATTAACGTCTTAATTATTTATGTAAAAAAATGAAAATAATAAAATAAGATTTTTTATAACTGTTGTTTCATTCTTATATCACATACATATTTACAAACATTTTATGGACGTAGAAAGTAGATAAATATTTAAAAGATTATAGAGGAATTTAAGGGGTTTTCAAAAAAGGAGAAAATAAAATTGATAGTAAGGATTAGAAATTAATAATTAAAAATACTGTATTAAAAGACATGAAAAAAAGGATAAATATTGGTAAAACCAAGATTATAATTACGGATAAACTAGAAATAAAAAAAACGTTAGGTATATAGATCTGGAGCAAGTTAAGAAGATTTGTTATTCGGATAAGTGATTAATGATGATAACCGATATTTAATTGGGATTAAAATAAGACTAAGATTGAAAATAGGCTTATGAAAAAAAAACTTTGCTACTAAATAAACAAATTGTTATCCACAATAGGAAAATATTTATTAAAACCTTCGTTTAAAGTATATTAACATATGGCTGTAAAACTTGGTCTTTGAGAAAGCAGAAAAAATAAGATTGGAAGATATGAAAATGTGGCTTTGAATAATGTTGACATAAAGATATCAAAAATAGGATGAAAATTTGTTAAAATCTTTGTTTAAAGTATGCTGGCCTATCTATGGATGTCAAACTTAGTCATTGGGAAAGCAGAAAAAAATGAAGTTGTAAAGTATGAGGACTTTGGAGACGGTTGACTAGGATACGACGTGCAAAAAAGAAGATTAATGATAAGATATTGGGAAAATTTAATGCATCAAAAGAACATAATAAAATTGAGAGAAAAAAAATCATGGAAAACATTTTTTATAATATTCAAAAGTCTCCAGAAATTTACTTTAAAGTGGGAATGAATTTTAAAGCATAAGAATGATGGAATTGAAAAGAAAACTTCAAACTTGCTTTAACACTTTATTTATAGCAGAAGGAAAAATCCAGAATAGCATTGTTTAATATATATATATGTTAAAACGAAGATTTGCACGGGTTAAATATATAAAATACATATTTTATATATATATATAGAGAGAGAGTGAAAAATATATGAATACTTTTAAACATATGTGTAAATCTGGAGATTTAGTTATTTAATTCTATTTTAAGTCAATCTTTAGAGAGTTAAAACTTAATTGATAGCTCTGGTGTGTTAAATAAGTTGAAAGTTTATGAATAATCAAAAATCATAGACATATGGTTTGTATATGTAAATTATTAGAATTAAAGATCATGAATTAAATAATTTTTTGTTTTTATTAAACTGATCAGGAACTTGAAACTTATAGAAGTAATTTAAGCAAATAAAATTTTATATTTATATATATTACAAAGTAAACATATGTATTTGCACATTTATTGTAAGTTCAAATCTGGCTACTTTAATTTTTTTTTTCTTATGTCAAAGCATCAGCCGGGAAGTGGACCCACGACAACTGTCTGCAAGGAACTCCTTGCTTGCAAGGCAGCTGCACAGACCTCTCGGCTGCCAATGCTTACTGCTATTATACTGTATTATTTCACATGTGCATGTGTGCACGAACACACACATATGTATAGTATATAAGTCTAGCTTGGCAACAGATTGAAGAATTTTGGTATTGATAATCTTAAGCTGCCTTCGTATGATTTACATATGAGGGGATATGAAAAAGTAATGCGGAAAGGTTCTTTGGTTTGCATACCTATTTATATACTTTTGCTGTTACATAGTTCTTGCAGAAACCCTTCTGCATCAATCTGCCAAATGACATCACTGTACAAAATCATGGTGTCATGTAGCACATTTTTTTGTAAAGTGCGTTTTACATGTTTGCGATTTTTATAATGACTAAAAAGTTCGAACAATGTGAAATTTTGTTTTCGTTTACAGAAAATGGCAGGGGAAACAATTATAATGCTTGAAACAAATATCAAGTTAGTTGAACTAAAAAAACCCACAAGTTTATGAATGGTTTAATTGAAATATTAAATTCACCATGTCCCTAAAAAGCTTGGCGAGTAAAGACCAAAGTCAAAACAATGCTGATTTTTTTATTTATGCAAATAACATTTTTCTCTCAGATTTAGTTCATAATGGTCAAGCATTTTATGTGCAAATTCTGAAACATTTACATGATGTGGAAAAATGTAAATGTCCCACTTTGTGTTAAAGAGAGGAGTACAATCTTCACCATGACAAAATGTCAACACACAAAGAATCGAGTGTGAAATAATTTTTAATTAAATTCAGTATGCCCCAGTTTATCTTTCAGACATATTTACTCAATTTTGTTTTGTGTATTTTTTTCTAATATCTCAAATGGAAAAAGTTTTTTTTTTCCCCATGTGTCATAGCATCAGCTGGGAAGTGAACCCGCAAACTCGGGACAACTGCGTGTAAAGCAACTGTTGCTGACCTCTCGACCACCAATGATTGACAAGTTTTTTTTTCGTTGCAGATTTAGAAGTGGTGAAATGGCATAGGCATTAAGAGGCATCACTTTGCAAGTATTCCCAAACTACTTTGAAAAATGAAAAAAAAAACCATTTAAACTGGTGTATTGTATTAAATAAACAGTAATTTGAAAGAGATTAAATTTATAACACTTAAAAATAAATAAACAACTTTTTATTATAAAATTTTGGTTACTTTTGGGTATCCCTTGTGTATACATTTAAAAATTTAGATCAAAATCAATTTTATTATCAAATTATATATGTATATGTAATCAGCTAATAATTTTTTATTTAGTAATTTAATTTTACTTATTATTATTTTATAAATGTACTTATTAACTTCCACTCCAGCAGGTAGCGCTCGTCAGTTGGCCAGGTCACAATCTCTCATATATATCTTTATCATATTCAGTATTTATCAATAGCAAATTGCTACATTTTGATTAACAAATGTGAAACTTACTCCACCCACAACTTAGAGATCCACTTTAAATAAATGCATTAATGATTATCACTAATCATTTTTTAAATAAGAGATTATACTAGTCCAGATATAAATTTTAATTATCCAATAAATTTATTATTTATTTATTTAAGTTTGTTTGACTTATAATAAATATTATATATTTTAGATCACATATTTTATTGTATATTACTCGTATATTTCTCAAGTCTTTTGCTTTAGATGAAAGTATATATCTAGGAATGATAATGGATCATGTATATCTAAGCTCCCAATTCTCTATTATATTACACATTTTAGACCATATATGTTGTTATTGTATATTGTTCATATATTTCTCAAGTCTTTTGTTTTATGTTAAAGTATATATCTAGGAGTGGTAATGAATCATGAACATCTGGGCTTCCAACTCTCTACTAGGAAAGTTAAATATTCTACTAAACATCACATGATCACCAATATTCTAAGAGTGAACTAACAAATAAATAATTCACTGATGAGTAATTTGATACAGATGCAAAAAACTATGGATTCAATATACTGTATGAAATACAATACAATAATGCAATACAGAGAGCATACCAATAGCTCAAACAAGCTCTTAATTAATAAGTGCGGTATGAGAAAATATTTAAAATCTCTATCCAGAACATTCTCATCTCCAGACCAACTTGTTTTGAGCTACTGCATGAAAATATGACAAATTTATATGTTCTATATATATAACATCTCACAATCATTAGATAATTCATAATTCTGTTATCAGTACATAATTATAAGCTAGTTATATTTCCATATTATTTTCAGTTTATTCTTTAAACTAGTCTTAGGATAGAATTCAATATCATTTTTTCCATCTATAAAGTCTTAAAAGTTAAAAAAAAATCACCTAGAAATTGAGGTGACTAAAGTTCAGGTCAGCAGTTGGCTTTCTGACTTACATGGGCCAAATACTGAGAAAGATGTCTCTCGCTGAATTTTTCTGCTGCTTCAAACTGCAATTCTCAGAAGATCATGAATATATAAAATAAAAAAGACGAGTTGGTTTATATATATAATTTAGATATCTATTCTTTTCTTTTTTCTGGAATATTCTATTCAATGGGGTAAATGTTAGTTTCTTATATTTGTGAACTTATTTTTTCCATTGCATTTAATTATAACTTTTCAAAGTTAATTAACTTTTCTATGCCTAATTAATTCTAGATTTTTATTTTATTTCACTTACATTCCTTGCAAACTTTAAACTTTCTTAGCTTCTAATTTTGTTTGCTAATATCAATATTTCATCCCTCATATTCTAGCATATATGTCAATATGTTATAACCATGCAATTTCTTCAGCTTTTGCCTTTGAGGTCTCAACAATTTATACCCTTTCTGGGGTATTTCTGTCTATTTTTGTGATTATTTTATTATGATGAATCTTGATTTCATTCATTTTTTTCTGTTTTTTAATTGGAAAAATTCTTTTCTCTGGTTTTCCCACTTTTATATGATTTTGTTTGTTTCATTTCACAAGGTTATTTTTGTTTATGGGCGCACTATTTCCTCTATCTGTCATCATTGAATACAATTTACATGATTTCAATATACTTACTCACACTACAATTACTTGTTTGGATATATCAGAATTATTGCCTTTCTTCCTTTTTTGCTTATTAAGTCCTGAATCCAAATTTTTTCTCTTATTGTATACTTGTCTTTATTATCCCTGTATTAGCATTGTTCATTCTCTTTTGGAATTAAAAAATAAATTTAATTCACAATTATCTACCCATCATTGTTTTTCTAGAGATGTTTCTGTAATTTTTGATGATGTGAAATGTTGATATAACATAGTAGCATATAAGGTTTCAAGCCTTTTTGTGCTAATAGCCATTTTTATTTGTTGAACAGTGTTTTTAGTCAACTTGTTTAACCGTGGATGATATGGTGATCTTAGATATGTTTAGTGCCTTTGTTCTTGAAGTTTTCTTCTATTTTTTATGCAGTATAACATGTGCCCATATCTGTAATATTTTCAGCAATCTATTCTACAAACATTTTTTTAAAAATGTTCTATTTTTTCATCAGCATTTACATTCTTTACGAACTTTCCATCCAAAATACGTATCAATGAGCAGAAAAATTTTTTTTCCCATTAATAGGATCTGTATGATCGACATGAATCTTTTGTACCACTTTAATTGCCCTTACTCGTATATTCTTTGTAGATTGATAAACCTTTTATGTACTTTCAATCTCTGTTATGATGTTAGCTAGCCAGACATATCCATATGCTAATGGCTTAGCATGAATATGTGAATGTCCTTCATGCAATTATTTTAAGATTTCTTTATCTACCTTTAGGTGATATGAACATTTTATCTTCCATTAACACAAATCTTTGCAGACCAATACATTTTCATGGTTCATCCAAAATTCTGGTTCAAGACATTTCTTTTTACTAGTTGGCAAGCCTTTTCTGATAACTCTTACCTGTGATGATCCATCTATATTATCATATTTCTTTTAAATACATCTCTATAGTTTTACCTCTATTTCATTATTGTGAGATTAGTTTTTATTTGGATTTCTAGACAAATCTTCTGTATGTAAAATTTCTTTCCTATATATCAGCTGATGATCATATGTTGGTGATCTTAAATGGTCTGGAGTTTTATCTTATGTCTGGATAATATTTCTAATATCAGTTTGTGATTGATTATTATTTAGAACAGTTAATTGAAAATATCTATAGTGAATCTTTTTCAGTTCACACACAATAGCCAATGTATCTTTGTCAATCTGACTTCTTTCTTTCAGTTTTTGAAAGGATTCTCAAAGTGTAAGCTATTAGCCATCTATCATGGCAACATATATGACAAGTGTTCCCATTCTCATTTCTAAAGCATCTGTTGTTAAGCACATTTTAGCAATTTTCCAAGATGGAAACAGTGCTTTATTTTATACAAATGCCTGTTCGTGAATTTGTAACCAATTCCATTTTTTTTTGTTTTGGCATTTTGTTCAGCAATTCATAAAGTAGTTTTGCTACTATTACCTTAATTTGTAAAAAAACTTTCAAAACAATTTACCAGACCAGGAAATGCCTGAAACTTGTTAACATTTCTAGATTTGGTCAGACTGTTCATGCTATCTCTGGAGATGGTCATTTTCATTTGTCTGAAATTATGTGGCCTAGAATTATAAATTCTTTTGTGTTATATACACCTTTGTGTGCATCCAATTTCACCTTGAATTTTTTTAATTTATCACCTATCTTAAACAGTTTTTAACACAGCATTACATTGGAAATAGTTGTAATAATATGCTATTAAAATATAGTATAACATTATCTAATCCTTATAGTAAAGCATTAATCTTTGCTGAAACATGGTTGAGGCTGACATAATACTGAATAAAAGCCTGTTAATTTACATAATCTGACTAGAGTAATTAGAGACAATATTCTACTGAGCTACTTGTAACATATATTTAATGGAAAACAGAGTTGTTTGATGAAGTATGATGTTTTTTTAAAATTAGCTAATAGCTTTCTCACAATCAGCAATTGATATGCCATCATGTTTAACATTTATTGACCATTACTCTACAATTGCCACATTCCAGACAGTCAATTCATGAATTGTTTTTCTTTTTTTTTTTATTTTCTGTGCAAATAAAACTTTGCATAGTTTTCAAAACACTGGATACACATTTTCAAGCAGCTCCATCTTTACAGAACTTCTCAAAATTGTTGCTGTTTTTTTTTATTAAATAAATCTGAATATTTTTTATGGATTTCCATTAATGAAATTTTTTTCTTAATACTAACATGAATTTCTATTGTTTAAAACTATATATTCCAATTATAGTTCTAATTTATTACCACATATAATAATAGTAAGTAAATTATTTTCTCATGATGTTTTATGGTGCTTCTATTTGGCCATCTAATTTCAACATATGTTCATTTACGTCATGAGTGTTAACATTTATTTTATCTAATGGGTTCTTAAGTAGTTGCTGTTTCTCAGAAATTATAGAAAACCTTGAGCCACTGCCTATTTTTATGTTAATGTTTTCCCTACAGGTTTGCAATATCTATCATAAATTACTTTGCTCCAATAATGCTTAGGTTTTTATGAATTGCTTATCAGATGTTTTGCCTTCCCTATTTCTGAGCTATTGGATTTTGTCTTGTCCATCCTCATTATCAGCTTTTCAACATAGACAGGTCAATGTCTTTTAAGCTACATTTGAAGTATTTATTTTTCCATTTGCAATATTTTAATCTTGAGTCTTATTTTTCCACATCAATTAGGAGTGGATTTTTAACCATTTATACACATGGATTTGTTTTCATATTAATTGTCATTTGTTTTATAAATTCTAGATATCTTCTGCTTTATGTATGCACTTGCTCAGTATTAGCCTGTAAGCTACTCCTTTAGCTTAATTCTGATACTGTCTAGAGTTGTTGTTTGAATTTATCAGCAGACATAGCTAATCAATAAGAATTTGCTCTATAAAATCCCCTTATAATTTTTTGTCAATTCTGTAAGAGCTGCAATGTATTCTTTAATTTCCCCAATCTTTTGATATTTTCTTTCTTTAGACAAGCTATATGGTGAGATGGGTGAGGATTAAAGTGTTCATTCAGCATTCTTATTATTTCTTCATAAGACATATCATCTGGTAAAACAGGCTCATGCATTCTGTTTACTATTTCAGTAACTCCTCTTCTTGCTACTACTTCATGTTTATTGTCCTCAATTACATTTAGCTTAAAAAAGTTATCCACTTGAGTGAAATAGAAACACTATTCAGCAGCCTTGCTTGCATTGAACTTAGCAATACAAGTATGACCAAATGATGTCATTTCTCTGCTAATTTCATTATGGGAGTCATGCTCTTCATACACTTTGAAATATGACTGTATTGCTTTTACTATGTCTGAGCTCCCAATTCATTATTTAAAAAGGTTAAATATTCTAGGAGTAATATAAATAACTAATTCACTAATAAGTAATCTAATGCAGTATGTGATGAACTATGGACTCAATATACTGTATGCAAGTAGAAAGAATTAATATGTTCAATATATACAACATCGCACATCTCATTATCATCAGAGGCTTTGTAATTTTATTATAAGTATCAAAGTAGAAGATAGTTTTATTTCTATTTTAGTTTAAATAATACCATTGCCCTTTGCTTCCCTATTGCTCTATGGCCTATGGGGACTGAGTGCCTGGAAAAAGATGTACCTCACTGAATTTTTCCATACTTCAAACCACAGTTCCCAGAAATTTATGAAGATGCAGAAGAAGAAAATCTTATCTCTGTGACAGTTTATATATATATTCTTCTGTTCTTTCTGGAGTATTCAATCAAATGGCATACATGCAAACATTAAAACTGGTTAATCAGAAGCTTAAAATATTTGCATGTATGCCAATCAACTTAATCCAACTTCAATATCCACTATCTAAATTTCTTTGTTATCTGAAAGATTTCCTTTGCTAAGAATTGATTATTTTATATTTTTTAAACTAATTTTTTCATTGCTTTTAATTGTAGATAAACTCTCAAAGTTAATTAACTTGGTTTTGAATTATGACTAATTAATTCTAGACTATTTTTATTTTACTTTGTTTTTAATTTCCTGCAAAGTTTAATCTTTCTTAGCTTCTAATTTTGTTTGCTAATACCAATATTTCTGACCACATCTTTATATGTGGATTCTACATAGCTTTTTCTGGAAACTTTATAGATAATACCTATATGTAATCATCATCATCATTATGAAAACTCTGTAATGTTATGATGAGGTACTTTAAAATTCCTTACATATAATTCCTGACTTAATTGACAAGGGGTGTTAGTAGTCATATATGAATAATATTGGTATATTTAATATTTATAAGTGTGCATAGTTGATGGCTTTAAGTTGATATAATGTAGGACTTTTTTATTATTATTATTATTATTATTATTATTATTATTATTATTATTATTATTATAATAATAATAATAATAATAATAATAATAATAATAATAATAATAATAAATTGATTATCCAGATATATACTGGTATTAAGCCTAGTTATTCTATTTAAATAAAACTGCATACATATTTTGTACACACGTGCTCCATATTTATAACCCATAGTCTATCACTTAATAACCATCATTTCTTCAACTTTAATTTTTTCTCTTATAATATGGATGTAAAGTTATTGCTAAACTCATACCTAGTCTTACTATTTTGATTTTTTTTATGACCATACTTGTCTGCAAATGGCTACTGCTGATAAGTAATTCTATATACAATGTGTTTAGTTTCAAGCTTTTCTACGAATGCCTGAAATCATAAAAATAGCAAATCATACATAATATACATTTAACATATATACACATACTTATAACATGATTTAATTTTTTAATACACAAAGAAGAGAAAAAGAAAGAGAGCACCATAAAGTTCATTGAATGCCTGATGAGAGGTCTGTATAAAATATATGCATTTGAATGTACAAATGTGTAATTAATTAACGTTTTTATTTAACTTTATTTCAAACTACAGATTACTAAAACTTTGACGGTGAATCCATGGACGGGGGGGGGGGTAGTCATTAATAGATATAAATACGTGTGTATTTATATATCTTCAAACTATTGATTTTTAAATAGTTGATAGTGAGTCGATGGATGTGGTGGGGTGTGGGACTATTAGATGTAAATAAATTTGTCTCTTTATATATATATATCAAACTCTAGATTATGAAAATAGCAGTTAAGAACATGGCGGATTACTAGATATAAATATGATTGTGTATTTGCATAGTTAATACTTTTTTTAATCTAATGGACAATATATATATATTACCCAAAATCATATTTTGAAACTTGTTTGAATTAAAAATTGTAATGAGTTATCTTTTTTTTCATTTGGTAAAAGCAAAATTCAAGCCCGTTTTATTATGAATTTAAAAACTGTTGGGGGTTCATAAATTTTAAAAATATTTGTATAATTAAATTTATTTTTATTCATAAAATTATACATTTAAATTGTCATATTAATTTAAAAGTAAAAGTTTATACGCTAATTACTTTTATTGGATTTTTTGGAATGATTAACTAAGAACTTTCTTCCTTCAATCTTTGCTTTTTGAAATTCATTTGGTATTCTTTTTAAACTATAAAATTTAAATGTGAGCTTATTTTTAATAGATGAAATCATGACCGCATTGTGAAGTAAATTTATTAAAATTAGTAACAGATTAAGTATTTCAGAGATAAAATATTTAAATAATTCCCTCACTCAACACATTACGATTGACCTTATGCAAAGCGAAGTTACAGATAACCTGAAATAAAGATATCATTAGGAACCAGACAAAATCTTATCGTATCTAAAGCAAAAAATAAAACAGCATTCTTTACTCAAAGTTTAGGCCAATTGAGAAACATGATTTTCGTTTTAATAACAATAATCACTGTATAATAAAAAGACATTGGTACCGCAGCGTCGCCTGGTGGCGATTGATCACGTGGGTGACACTACCAAGATATTTAAGTAACGAGAGGAGTATAAATAATATAAGACTGCTACTAACTTTAATATAATCCTACTAATAATTATTACAAAGAATTATTGAAAAATAGTGAATGTATCTTCATTAATAATCAAATTTATTTTTTAGATGGGTAATTACGTGAAAATAAAATTTTCTCTAAAATTTCTAATTTCCTTTTCATTTGCAAAATAATTTCTTTGATCTCATGCTATTTGATTCTAAATTTTCCTGTGGGTATTTAAAACTGGTGATAATACTAAATCCTTTATATTATGTGTTTAGCACGCATACACACATACATATACCTAAAATACAATTTAATATTTAAAATTTATAAATTATGACGGCAGCAAAAAATAATGCATTTATGAAAAAGACACTACAATAATAAATCAAGAGAGTCATCACATTATATGATTGAGTCCATAAGATAAGAAAATGGCTGATTAAGATACGACTTTTAATTTTTCATTTAATACTTTATACATGATTAAGAAAAAGAACTACTGCATATATTAAGGAGGTTTATTTAAACCTCTTTATATCAATAATTTGTCTCTGTGATCAAGTTGCAATCTTTAGTGTCTGTATAAATATTAAAGGACCATAAAGGTAGAATTCCACCTTTATTGTTAAAAGGTTGCCTTGACAACAGGATGAGATTGTTGATTGTTATCGATATTGGGATTGTTTAAGTGTTGATTGATTTTAATGATTACTTCTAAACCCATTTAGCTTTGAACACAATAATACTTATTATTTAAGTAATACATTGATCGCAATTTGAAAATTATAATTGCAGTATAAATGTTATAATTGATTATTTATTAGTTTGCATTCAGACCAGATTCCATTTACCTGTTTAAAGACGTTTATTTAGATTTCTTTATATCAATAATTTCAATGTCTGTGGTCAAGTTGCAGTCTTTAATGTTTATATAAATATTAAAAGATCAGCTACAACGCAGATACAAATTAAAAAGTGAAACAATACAAGATGTTAAAAGATTTTATTCATTTTTTCCTATAAAATATAAGAAAAGGAGAATGATTAATATAGACATTTAATCTATTGTAAAAATGTCACTAGCATTATTATCTATGAATTAACATGAGCAGCATAAAAATAAATATTTTATTGGATAAAAAAGCCACATCGATCACACAAAAAGCATGGCTTTTAAATTACAATTTTTTTCAAAGTTTTTTTTGGTTTCATTGTTTATAAAAAAAATCACATCATTTACATATCAAGTTTAATAAACTCTTAAATGGCTAATAATTGCCATTTGAGCTTATTGTTTTTGTAAAATGAAACATGATTGAGCTAAGGTGAAAAATGCACTGATAAAAACAAAAACTTGGAAATATATATAACGTTTCTGTACATTTACATCATAATCTGGAGATATATGAGACAGAATACTGGTGAATAGGAGTATACCAAGCATCAAAAATGGAAATTAATTAATTCCATTATGCTGTTCTTTTACATAAATTTATAATAAGTAATAAAAATCATATATAACAGCTATATAAGTACAGGGGATTTGAACTCAGATTTTCAAGCACTCTTCAACTATCCACACTATCTCATACAACGGATACACATGACCACACACATGTAGAAAAGATAAATAATCACCAATATATATTTCATACTAAATCAGCACTCATCAGTTGGTCCAGATTATCATCTCCCACACATATATATAAATAATCAGTGCTATATATAATCCCATGCTGATGCCAATATTATTGCCATGCCCATATTGACCTCAAGCCACTCTGACCCATACATGAGGGATTAGAGTGTCTTGAGGGCAACATGGGTATGGCAACAATATTGGCATCAGCATGGGATTTGGGTTTTCATTATCAGATTTTTAATGATATGGATGACTGAAAAGTTGGAGATTGGAGTAGACTGAAGCCTGTCCATTAAAGTATGAAGATTTGCTATCTTAATATAAACTGAGCACTAATTATATATGTGTGTGGGAGATGATAATCTAGACCAACTGATGAGTGCTAGTTTAGCATGAAATATGTATATTGTTGATTATTTATCTTTTGTACATGTGTGTGGTAATGTGTATCAGTTGTATGAGATAGTGTGGGTAGTTGAAGGGTGGTTGAAAATCTGAGTTCAAATCCCCTATACTTAGAATTAAGCTTCCAGGTTTGTGAAGAGTTCCTGGTTTTCAAATATTTAACAGCTATATAAATATATATTAATAATAATTATACATTTTTGGCATATGATTCCATGCCCTTTTCAAATGTTAATCATCCATATGAAGGTTTTATTCCTTTTTACTGATGTTTTATTTTGTTATTATTGTTATTTTACTTCCATTATAGAACACTAGATGGTGTTATGTATCCAATAATTGGTTAATGTTAAATTAGATGATTAACATTTAAAAAGAGCATGAAACCATGTACCAAAAAAGGCTTTTTATGTATAATTATTATTAATATATACTTAAATAGCTGTTGTTTACGATCTTTATTATTTATTACAATTTATAGAGTATAATAAATTATTAGAAATTTTTTAAAATTTATTCTCTTTACAGAATAAATATTCACAATATTAGTCTGAATAAAGAAACTTAGATATTTGTAAGCCTACAATAGTAAACAATACCACACAGGATAACTAATGTTATTATAATTCCATTTTACAATTTCTAAAGCATGATAAAATATTTTAATTTAAGTAATGTATAAAAACTACTTAATATCATACCGCATAGCATCACTATTGACATACAGAAAGCAATTAACAATGCACTCACACACACACACCCTATCACCATATTTCAGTATTTAAATTCAAATTAAAAATATCACATTGATTATTCTGGCTTGCACTGAGTGGCACTATTGTATGGAGAGTTTTGCCTGTTTTAATATTTAATATCATACTTATCATCATTAAAGATAAAGACTTGCATAAGAATTGTTTAAGAAAATCATTATCAAAGAGAAGTAAAAATAAAGATTGCACATTAATAGATTCAATTAATGATCATCCATATTTGCAGTCAAAACATTCATATTGGAAGTCATTTGTAGGATTATTAAAGCAATTTTTTTTCTTGTTTATTTCTTTTTAATGTACTTTGTTGGCGATATCTAACTGTCATAATTCTCATGATTAATGATAATGGATAATACTTGATGGAATACTTTTTTGCTTGATGACTTTTTTTATAAATTTGGTTTAAGCTTCCAGTTTACAAGCCAAAATAGTAATGGTAGACTATAATACAAAGAAGGTAAATTTTCACAAAATGATTCAAAAATATTGTATTAGCAATGCATTAATTTTAGAACCAATGTAAAATCAACAGATGTATCATCATGTTATAAAAGCATATGCATATGTGTCAATCTGCATGATTCATTATCATGAGCTGATGGCTCTTCTTCTCTTATCCTACTACCCAAGTCAGCTCCAAACTTGATTACTACACAATTGTCAGTGTTTCTTTATATATAAATAGTGAATTGACATGAAAAGATGACTGATTTTGTCTCCAAATTTCCCACAGCACCATCTCTGAATCAACACAGGTTATATAGTGGCATAATTTCAATTACTTACCACAAAAATTTTATGATGCTAGTATGTCTATATTACAGATCACATTATGGAATGCAATGCAGTATTTTATGCCTTTGCAGATCATCTCTAATGCTCCCTCTTCCATAATCTTGAAAATTTCTTGAAAACATTCTTGTGAAGCATGATTTTACTGCTATTCACAGTTTGAATCATTTCCGACCTTTTAGCCACAGTTTTTCCGATTTGAAATTAAATATAATGTTAGTATATCATTCCATCACGGATTAACATATGAAACATACTGTAAAATCTCATGCCATACTTCAAACATAATTAGTACCTTAAATATTTTGTGATGAATAGTTTAATTATGTTGCATCTTTTATTGAAACACACTGTATACACACACTTTCTAAAGTGATTATGAGAACAACCTTATGTTGTTTTCTTATTTTAATTTAATGGCTTTATTGCTTGAGAGTTCATAAGATATTTGAAAAGTGAAAGTTCCAGTATGGGAGTCAATCAGAAATCTTACATTCCTGTGTCCGACGATCTACTTCTCTGATAAACCACCAAGGGTTTTTTCTTCTTTATACTTCATCAAAATTTACTGAGCAATTACAATTAATTAATCTTTGGGCTTAAAACCAACCTTGTTTAAAAATACAAGCACAAAAACAAATAAAATAAAAACCAAGTTAAAACAATTATTGTCTATGCTTAATCTTATCACTATTTAGTAATCTATAAAATCAAAAAAGAAGTATAGAGTTTTGTTTTAAAATATAAAAAACTCAAAAATTTATAAAATTACATAAAACAGAAAAAAAATCAATACAGCATGCAGCAGAAATATTGATGATTGCTTTTATAATATTATTTTTCAAGTTTGGCATCAGCTTGATGATGATTGGTCTAAAAATTTTAATATGCCTCTTTTAAATCCAGTAATAAAAATTGACTTGATTAATATGTTATTGATAATCTGTTGAAGCTTTGACTTTTTCTGATGATATGATGCTTAATACTTATATTGGATTCTGATGCTGATTTTGGGCTGTGTTCTTATTTGTTTATTAATATAATGTTTATTTGCATCACACCTTGCTAATATTTTATTCTGTAGAATTACAATATATATATATATATATATATATATATATATATATATTGTAATTATATATATATTCTTGATATATATATATATATATATATATCAAGAATGAAGCATCCATGTATTGAACAGAATAAGTGCTTTCTTGGAAAAATTCACTGAAACTTTCAAAAGCTTTAATTAAAATTCAATTTAAAAAATTCATTTTCAATTTTTTTTACCAACAGATGAATTGTTTTTATATACAGAAAGAAAGAACTTGACTAATGCATTCCCATAGATTATAAGAAGTTCAAACAATGCTAAGATCTAATTTACAGTTAAAACTTTTAAGAATGTTAAAAGGATTTGGAAGATAAAAATATATCAATAATATATTTTCTGATTTACGGATAAGAGAGTTTTAGATTTTTCTAGATGTGTGTAATATATATATATTAGGCACTATTATGTAAAAATTATTGTGGCAAGTGAAATAAAAACATTATAAAAAAAGAAGTGTGCTTCCATTTCTAAAAATATCATGCTTCATCACTGATATATATATATAGGTTCATCTTTGGATTTTCAATGATATGGATGGAGAGTAGAGAAGATTGAAGCTTGTCTATTAAAGTTTAAAGATTTGTTAACTTAATATAATATGAGCGATGATTATATATATATGTGTGTGTGAGATAATCTGGACCAACTGATGAGTGCTGATTCAGCACAAAATACATATATTGGGGAACATTGATCTTTTTCACGTGTATGTGGTCATATGTATAAGTTGTATAAGATGGATTACATAGTTGTGGTGAGTTTGAAAGTCTGAATTCAAGTCCTTATAATTACATTAAATTTAATATAGATAATGTACATGTATTTAAATATTATATATATGCTAAACACACATGTATAATTATCTAACTTGTACACACACATATACTTAAATATGCATAAACATCTTAGTATAGTAATTAAGAGTCCAAATTTTAGAATTTGTGTAAATTTACAAGTTATTCTATCACAATACACACTTATACGCCATCTTAGTGCTTGGCCATTATTTGAGGATTCGCAATAGCAATTATCATCAATTTGTATCCGCTATTTTAATTTACAATCGATTATTCACTATAATGATCTTTAAAATTTCAAAAAAAAATTTGGAAGCCATTTTGTAAGACTGGTGACATCATAGAATAGTTATTAAAGCTATGTCACCCAAAAGTAAAATAGCAACTTTCATGCTGAAATTTATACTAACAGAGTTTATTCATACAGTACACAACCTTACAGTGCTATATATTATATTTTGTTTATAAACTTAAAATATGATTAATGAATGTACAGAATATTATTTAATTTTCATCAGTGCCCTTGCAAGACAATCAGTACTTTAATAATGACATCTCCAAAGTAAAGATTTTTATAATTAATGTTTACAAAGTCAAAAAAAAGTGTTTCATTCAGTATAGTAAATAATCAAAATCATATTTTGATGACATACAACGACCAAATACATTTAATACAACATTATATTTTAAAATGTGTTCATTAGTTTAAAAACTATATACTGTATTTACCTACTTTTATGGATGAAAATTCTTATGAATATTACTGGGTTTGTAGTGAAAATTATGATCATTGTATAGTAATTTAGATATCATAAATGTCATTTTGAAAGAAAAAATGATTCCATGGTTTACATAAGTAAGCATGAACTTTATATGATCAAAAATTACTAAATATAAATTAAAAGCAATACTTAATCTAGTTGTACCATTTTAAAATATTTCATAATTTGTTTCACAAATAACGAACATTATCCTTATATATAAAAGAACTGAAAAAAAAAATGAAAATTTCACTCAGCATATAACTAAAAATAAATTTTGGTCATATAGTACTAATATTTAATTTTAAATTGACTTCAATGTTAATATCAGTTAAAGTATTCAATCAATTACTTTTGGATTAAAACTTTATGACTGTTAATTTCAATCAAATTGAAACTATCAGCATATATATATGGTTAAAAAAAAGATGAGCATAATTTCATGTGATCAATAATAAATTTTGTATGATAAAAATACAATATCAACAATTATTTACTTTAGTTCCATATGGATATTTAAGTTAGATAGCTGGATTGGAAGATATATGGATGTCTGAAAATTTCAGATTTTCTACTTAATAGTTATTCACTAGATAAAGTGCTGGGCTTGTCCTGGTATTTTTAATCTAATGCTTGAATATCCTGGCACATCACTGAGGATTCCAGTAGCAGAAACTGGTCTGGGGTTAGGGATATTCTGCAAAGCTTGTTAAGAGCTTATTTGCGAGCTCTCTATATATAACATCTTTAATATTAATTTAAATAGTTCATGTCTCTGCCTTCACAAGAAATGCACTATTTGAAAACTTTCTAAGCCATCTCAAGGAAAATGGCTACTACATTTAATAAAATGTGCCATCTCATGGCCAAAAGAATGCGAATGTAGCATATTTGTATATAAAGTGCTGTTTGATTAGATCTGCATAGTACATATTGTTAAAGAAAAGCCTTAAATATTAATTACAATAAGCAAACACAGAATGCATTAGCAACGTTTGATTTCTTTATTAATGTTAGAATTTTTATTTTTTTAAATTAATTGTGTGATTTTTTTCCCTCATGTGTCATAGCATCAGCTGGGAAGCAAACTTGCTATCTTGGGACAACTGCTTGTAAAGCAGCTGTCGCTGACCTCTCGACCACCAATGCTTGACATTAATTGTGTGATTATGATTCTATAATGTACATTTCTATAATTTGGATACTCCTACACTGTTAATAATAACAAGTTTTTATGGTCACAAAAGTATAGTTGAGATAATATTAAACATCGTTTTTTTCAATTCTAAATAATTTCACATAAATAATATAAAATTATGAATTTTAAAAAAATGAAACTTTAGTATGGGTCTTTTTTCACCACAAGAGGTAATAATAATTTTGCAGAAGAATACATCAAATTGTCAATCATGAGCTCATGCTCTCTTTGAGAGTCCATTTTTCTGTACATTTGCATAGTGAAATAACTTTTTTTTTCTCAATCATACTGGATTTTTTTTAAGTTATGGCTACATTCATTTTCAATTGGAATATCAAATCTAAGAATACCTTAAATTAATGAATAACACCTTATAATATCTTTTTTATAGATAGACAATTTTCCATATTTCTCCATTCTTTTTTATTTTATAAATAATTTCATATAAATAAAGATATAATAAAAGATAAATAACCCCCAAGATGCATTTCGTGCTGAACCAGCACACATCAGTTGGGCCAGGTCATCATCTCTCATATATATCTTTATTACATGAAGGTCATTTATGTAGAGTAAATTGTCTCCTTTTTATTTTCAAGCGTATATGAAGAGAAAATCAAAGAAACAAATCAACCAATCACTTTAAATTTGTTCTTTAGAAATCATCAGTCATCAAAACTTGATGAACTTTTACCAAAAACTCATGATCATTAAAGGATTTAAAAGACAATAATAGATTCCTAGAATGAGTGATCGATGACTTAGAAAACTGGATGATGATAAATGCTAAATGGTTGAATTATAAGAAAGAGCAACATTAAACTAAATGGTTTTTTTTTCTTTTTATATAGATTTAAGTTGCATTATCTTGCTTACATACATATTTTAAGTGCATATCTGTATAATACACATACAACATAGTTTACACATGCATATATCATCCATTAGGCTGTTTTTAACTACTATATATACTAAGTTATGTTGTTTGCTACTACAATATTAACAGTTTATGACATAATTTTTTATCTGTAGGAATGAGATAATTCCCCCCCCCCCCCCCATAGAAAACGATTACAATCCTTTGCTTTTTGTACAATATTTTTATTTTACAATGACTTTTTGGAAGCCAATTGCTCTCACTAAGGACAATAAAGATATATGTATAATCAAATTGTCAAACCTATTAATAAGCATCTCATGAGATTATATGATTTCAATACAGACCATCAAATAAAATATTAATAATGTTATTTTGTGTGTATTTATTATCACCAATATATATATAGTCAAATATTACAATTTATTGTGGATTATGATATCAGTTGAACTTTTTTCAGATTTTAACCTCCATTCATCATAGAGTTGTCCATCATTATTTTATTTTTCTGGAACCAATCAGTCCTGATAATATGTTAAAAATGAATGAATTATTAATAAGAAACAAACACATTTTGTAGAATCTCAGATAAAGGTAGCTTATCTTAAGATACATGTCCATCATAAATGAATAGATATTATAAGTAAATCTCTATTTTTCCAAAAACGTTTTCTGGGTCAAACTAATTATTTGTTATAAATATATTAATAATAAAACCACTTTTTTTTAATAAATAAAAAAGCTAGATGTAAAAATAGTTAAAACTTATGTAAAGCATTTAAGGAATAGGAATAAAACAAAAATGTTATTCCATTCACTGGAAGAGATCTAAGAATACAAGAATTACCACCTCGATAAAAAATCCTCCATCCCCCTTCTTTATAACTTTCTTTAAAACAGTGCACCATACTAGAATAAATGGCTACTTGACCTGCTTCTGCTTGCATGCGGCTTTTCACCACATCAAATGGAAGAATAATAAACCATGAACAAGCCCCAGCAGTTGCACCAGCTATGATAATAGAAATAGGTTCATTAAGAAACATTTTTTGAAAAGTACGTAAAATAAGTTCATATACAAAAAAGTAAATTCCATTTGATGGAAGATCACGAATAAGCATAACACCAAATCCTTTGTAAAGGGTGCGGATGCCACGATGTCTGCAGAGAGAAAGAAAGCAGTCAATGGATCCTTTATAATAAGTACTTGAAATACCTAAAATAAAAAGAAATAATTTTAAAAATGGACACACAAATTTAAATTTAAACTGTAAATCTAATTATTCATACATGAAAGCAGTCCACACCTAAACAACATGAAACAATGCCAAGAATCATAATCCATTTGTCAAGACAACATTTTTATTGTGATCAAGATGGATGCCCATCCTTTAACTATGGTCTTCATCTATGACTTCAGCATTATTAGCTTTACATTGCCTTCTAAAAAACTTATTATGAAATAAGATGCTATATATTACAATATAGCTAATTTTTGAAACCACTAAGCATCACATGATCACCATTTCTTATGTTTACACAAACTGTTTACACAGAGTCTAAACTTTCCATACAGTAAACACCACCATAGCAATCCAGAGTAACCAATGGATGCAATAAGATTTGTGCATAAAATCCCTGTCTAGTGCCTACTCATCCAATATCCTCAGACTAGTTTCCAGCTTGTGGATTTCATCAGTGAGGACTCAAAGATTTATAGTTAGCTAATAAGGTAAAAGGTGGTTGCTGGAGGGTTGCATTAGATCCTAAGATCTAGGTGCAGTGCTCTCAGATACAAGGCTCCTCATGATGAAAGTCACAAGCTAGAAACTAGTCGGAGGAAATTAGATGAGGCGACACTAGTTAGAGAGGTTTTATGTACAAACCTTTCTGAATCCATTGATTACTCTGGCTTGCACTGAGTGACACTACTGTATGGAGAGTTTTGTCTCTGTGTTAATAGAAAGACTAATACAGTTCAGCTAAATACCATTTGGAATATGAACGATTAGTGTGACAATTTTGTAACTTCTGTGTGGTAATTTTTGTAATTTTTTTTTTAAAATGTTATAACTATAATCTTTGATAATGGTACTCGCATCGAAAATGCATGTAATTATATATTTTTTTAACTATTGTTTATCTCCACATTTTGGAATTAATATTCATTGTGATTACATTTAATTTTTATACATTTAAAAAAAAAAAACTAAAATAATGAGAAGTATAAAATCAAGATTTTAAAAAAGAAAGATAAAATTAGAGTTGTTTTTATCCGTCTTATATAGCTGTATATACCTAGTGATTCCAGATAGAAAAACTTTGATATAATAATAGTCCATAATCCATACATCTCATATAGATTGTTTATACAACGGGAATGATGTTTTGATAAGTTGTAAATATTCTATTCATTAAAATTATAAACAAATGTATAAACACTTTGTGATATGATTTTTTTTTTTATTATTTGGATTTATTTATAATTAAAAAAATATCGTAATTTACATTAAGTTATTATTGTGAACTAAAATCCACATTTGGATGAAAAATGTATTCAGATATGTTCTTAAAAATATATATTTACATATCTGAATTCTTTAAATTTTGTTGATTTTTTTTATATTTTATTTTATTTATATTATTATTATTATTTAATTAAGACCTATATTTTTCATAAAAAAAAAAATCAAAATAGGAAAATAAAAATCATATACAAAAGAATGCAAGAGATATAAAAAATATGTCACAATTATATAATATTAATAAAAATATAAATAAAATAAAATATAAAAATTAAAAAATTTAAAGAATTAAGAAATATATACAAAATTACAACAAATTATATATATTAATTAAAAATTATGTACAAAAATTAATATGCTATATTATTATTATTTATATTTCTACTCATATATATTACATTTCTGATGAAGTTTACTGGACAGTCAAAACTGTTAACTATTAAATAATAATAAAGAAAATATTTGCATTTAAGAAAGTGTATAAAAAAGGTGTTTTATTTACTTATATGAAAAATAATAATTAAATCATCAGTGATAATAATTATCTTCAAATACACTTTAATACCTTTTTATATACATCAACACAATATCATGTGACTTTGAAACTTTACTATATATATGAATGCATTTCCTTTCTCTAACTATATTCTACTTAAGTTTGAGTTATAAGTGGTTACATGAATTACTTTCAAGCAAGACCATAGATGTATTTCAATAATAAAAACATGCATTACATTCATTTATTTTTATGTATTACTTTTTTTATTGTTTTTAATTAACATTCTTATTACCATCAATTAACTTCTTATGGAATGTTATTAGAATTATTTTGCTTGCTAAAAGGCTCTTTAGTAAATTCAGTAATAGATATGGACATTTTACTTTTATGGATTAGTTTTTCCATTGCTTTCTTCTATATGCTTCAAAAAGTTTCCAAATTGATGCAGGTCACAAATCAATACTGTATGAATATTAATGAATGACTGGTAAATGCAGCGTTCTAATCTTTAAATTGTTCTATGCAGTTCAGCACATTGTTAGAATAGTAGATTCAAAAGCTAATAGTTTTAAATGACTAATCATTCAGTAAAATAATAAACAAACAACTGAATGGCTTTAATAATTAGAAGTTCATAAGAAGTAATTGAATGGTTTTATGAATCAGGAGTTCATAAGAGGTTTGGGCACACTTAGTGGCAAAATGTGAATTGATCCAAGGACCTTATACTCCAGAGTCTCTCTCTCTCTCTCTGCCACTGCACTAAGCTATGCAGGGATATCATTCATTTATTTTTTATTAACATTAGAATATGACCATGTTTATTAAAACACTGTTTTTATTATTTCAGCCTAGTCTTTCCAATTGTCAGACTTCTTATGAACTTCCAAGCAAAATCATATGATAATTTTTATTTATTATTCCAATAAAGAACTTTTATGCTTACCTTTAGAATAATCTTTTATGCCTTCTAACTTTTAAGATAAAAGTAAGTCAAATAACTAGATAATAATATACAATAACAATTTTATTGTTACCATAATAGTTTGCCATTTATTATGACTAATCTTAAAATAATTATAAACCCTTAAAAAAGTATTGCCAGAATTATACAATGAAAGCAAGCATTTTTTTTTGTATTTTGATATTAAAAAAGAAACAATTTTACCTGCCGCTTGAGATTGCAGCTTTATTTTAACAACCTCAATGGGACAACTAGGAAACACCTGGACAACCCCAGATATAAAACCAGCTGCATAAACTTCCCATAAAGGTGGTACAACTTTGGCATCCTTATTTTGTAATGTGTGTAAAAACTTTATAGTATTACCATATACACCAAACAGCAAAGAATTAATTACTCCAACGGACAATAATGGAAAAGCCATTCCACGATAAAATCCATGCATCTGAAAATAATAGTAATAATAATAAAAAATTTACATATATATGAACTTATATGTTATAACATAGTATAACAATTTGCTTTATACTGTCAAAATATATTGTAGTAATCTTTTTTACAAGTTATATGAAAAACAATGATAATCTATCATCAAGTAAATTTTAACTGGTTCATCATGGACATCCCTTAAATTTTTTAAAATATCAGCCATATTTAATTTACCAAAGTTTATTTAACTTATGCTCAAATTGTGTTATCAATAACTGAATTTGTGAATATGATGAAATAAATCTATTTATTAAAAATGAGTCTTTTTTTTTTTTAAAAAAATACAAGTGTCTCCATCTATTGAATTAAAATATAACTACGGTTTTAAATATCCACAAATATATTGTATAAAAATGAAGATCATTATGTATTAAATGAAAAACCAAAAGTATCTCATTTTTTTACGAGAGGCTATAGCTATACCATCACAATGTACCTTGGTTTTCATATTAAAAAGAATGATTATTAGATTCTATGATTAGAATATGCCTTAGATCCTATACCATCCAGAGATATTCCAACTACATCTGATCTTATATAAATGGGTATTTAAAAAAAAATTATCTGAATTTTAATTCATTATTTGATATGAAAATTATTAATGGTTGGAATTGCTGAATGATATCCTATTTGACTTCAATATATGATGTATTCGTTTGATATATCTCTACATGATGTTTTGTTTATTTTCTAATGTAGTATAAATATTTCTTAGAAGAGACAGCAATTTGCAATTTTCTCTTCTCTATATCTCTAGAAAACTAGTGAGATATTAAATTCATCAAAAATGGGAAGTTACTCGTAATTTTAAGAAAAAGAAAATACGCACGTATACTTTTGATACAATTAGTCTCATAGATGTAGTTCGTAAACCTTGAAGTCTAATAAATAAATGGCGAAAGTCATGTTGGAACTGAAATAATGATTTTTTGACTTCTTCCATTATATTATGTCTTTGAGAATAAGTTCACAATTCTTTTTTTTTTTTTAAAAAATAATAGTAATAAATAAAGAAAACAGAAAATACCTGAAGATTTAGTATTTTTTTTAAAGTACTGATAAAACAAAAACAGCTCGAATTTTGAAAATAGTATTTTATTAAATAACTTTACTTATCCCTACATCTTAAATAATTGGTATGTTGTATTTTCGCAGGTATGAATTTATATGTATGTACGTGAATGATTGAAATGAGTAAAATTTATTTTTATTTCAGCGAATGTAATATATATACAATACAAAACTATATGATTGAAGTTATTTTTTAAAAAAGAGAGAGTATTTATTATAACAATAATCACTCAACAAAGTCTATAAAAACGTAGAACTCGAGCATGTTGGATGGCAACCGTAAGAAAACTTTATCTTAAAAAAAAGTTTTTAATTTGTATTTATATATGCTTCTTTTGTCATTTCCAAAAAAAAAAAAAAAAATCTATACCATTAACCAATATATAATTATAAAAGAAAACTCAATGTATGTAATGATGAAATTGTTAATTAAGGAATTGCATAGCATGGATTATTTAAAAAAACAAAAACAAAGTTAATATCTAATTTAAAGATCACAAAACATTGATGGAGGTTTAAACAACAATATATGGCATCCATCATGCTCGAAGGATTCGTTCTTATTTTCACTAAAGATCTGAAAAATGCCCATCTAAATTTAAAGCAAGTACATATCTATATACTTTGGATACAGTGCCAATATTTATAAATAAAATTAATAATGTTATTAAGGATACCAAATACAATATGAATGAAGGAATTATTGAATGGAACTGTAAAATGTTGATTTGCATATTTTTATTCGTTATATCTATTGCCTATCTGTCGAAAGCTATTGTATTTTGGAGTAAAAATATTTTAAGAATTACTAATCACACAGTACCCAGATATTGTAATAGTTATAATTAAAGAAAACTGTAAAAGTAATATTAAATGAATCCTGCAGAAACTAACCAGTGATGATGTTCAGTATTCCAGGTGCTCCTATGCCAGTAGGATTTGAATTAGAGAATATGTGATGTGACAACCTTTTAAAATGAGCTAATGTGCCCAGACCTATTCATGATGAAATTATAATGAATAACCCAAAAGGCATAAGTCTAAGAGATCATTTTGTTGTAATATTATTGCCACATGGTGATGATGTATCCAAGTAATCACACACAGATTTGTTGCCAGCCCAAGTGTTTGAAACTTTGGATGCTGAGTATCTTATTAATGTTGTAGTGCTTAGTTTTAGATTAAAATTTTCCCTTATATATATATATATTTATTTAAATAACCACTTCCCGTAGGTGTTTTTCTGAAGGTTTGTGATGATGGTGTTTTAGTTGTATTTTTGTATTAAACTATTTCCATCATCTAATATGAGTATTGAATGTTTTTAGAAAAATTTAACTTTATTTAAATATTTCAAATACATTCAACTGTTAGTAATAGCACATCAAACTGGTTAGATTATGCACAATGTTTCGAGAGGTATTATTCTCCCCTCTTCTTCAGGTGTTGCTGGCCTGACCAGTGACAGTACTAGCATGGGATTTGAACCTGGACCTAAATAAAGTTACATTTTTTAAAAGACATTCAATACTCATATTACATGATGGAAATAACCCAATATAAAAATACTTCATGTAGTGTGTTAATGTAAAAAATAATTGCTTTAAAGCAAGCAATTAGTGAAAAATGCCTAGTTGATTAAGATTATGAATAATCATCAAGTAGATTTTATTAGAATAATTTATTTAGGTTTCATATTTTTAATAGCAAGCCATAATAAGCTAAACTTTCTTTATCAATTAAATTTAAACAAATTTAATTCAGGCACATATTTTTTTCTAAACAGGCCAAACTCTCCATACAGTAGTGCCACCCGGTGCCAACCAAAGTAATCAATGGATGCCAGAAGGTGTGCATAAAATCCCCATCTAATGCCTACTCATCTAATATCCCCTGACTAGTTTCTGGCTTGTGGTCTTCATCAGTGAGGGGCCTTGGATCTGAGAGCACTCCACCTAGATCTTAGGATCTAATGCAACCCTCCAGCAGCCACCTTTTATCTCTACTTAACTACAAAACTATGAGAATGAAATTGAAAACACAATAATATTTTCAATCTAAGCACAATAGCTTATATAGTTATATTGGTCTGAACTCGGTTCAGCACCCATACATTTTGGTGTCTTTGGCTCATTAACAGCCATAACCACAACTATCCTATTAGGAGAGTTTTGCCTGTTTAATAACAATTATGTGCTAGCATAAGAGATGGTGATCATGTGATATTTTTTTCTAATTGTGTAATGTGTATATTGTCTAGCAGTACAACACCCACTTGATCACTAAATATTTAATTTTGTATGATACATGTTACTTTTACTTTTCATTATTAAGCTGCCATCATTGTTTTATTAACTAGAAGTTATGGGTTGCTTATTTTAATTCTTAACAATAATAATTATAAGCTATAGCCACAGAAGACAGGGATATGTGAACTTTAACTGAAAAATAATTTAGTATGAAATTTTATATCTATTTCATTCATTTTATATGAGTTAGTGTTTATCTTTTGGAGATTAGTATCTAATGTAGAGTTAACACTCTTTAATACTCTATCCTATGTTAGATGGTATTAATATGAGTGAGAGATTAAAGTAAGCACACACACATAAAATACTATTTTAATATTTCAATATTTTGCATTTTATGAAATGTTAAGTCTGATCTAATATAACAGTCTTTATCTGAGGACATTAAATCTATCAATATTCCTACATCCATTTGTTGGTCACAGGATTCATCTTCTCAATCCATTTAATTATATGAATATATGCTTTAATATGACTACATAACTGTGATAAATCAGCTAGCCAACCCATTCATCGTATTACAATGTGAATCCACTATATATAACAGGTGGCACTCTAATTTTAGAATAATAATAATTTCAGTTCTAATGCTTTTAAGTTCTTCACTTTACTGAATGCTACTTTCAAAAAGGTGATATCTTCTAGGATGATGTGATCAAACCTTATTATTTTGGTTGCTACAATTGCAATTAAATTTTGAAATATTCTACAGTTTACCTTTTTTCAAAATGCTATAGTATTAAACAGATATATAATTTTAAATATTTTGTTCATCAGTACCTGATATTAATAGAAAGGATGAGAAGTGAATTCCCTATCAATAAGTGAAATCATCTTAAAGCATCTTTTTTTACACTTGTAAATGTATATAGAGCCATATCCACATGTTGTTACTTTTAAGTAATCATATCCACTTGTTGTTACTATTATGCAAGATAACCAAGAATTATTTTAATGTAGATTGCAAGGAAATCAAGTCATATATCACATGACTTAATAAGCTTGTATTACAAATGTTACATAATGAGCATGCTACAAGCTTTTCAGAATATCCCTATCCTCAGACCGGTTTCTAACTCAGGCTTTCATCAGTGAGGCACTAGGATATTCAAGCATTAGATTTAAAATACTAGGTCAAGCCCAGAACTTTATCTAATGTTTAACTATTAAGTAAAAATTCTGAAATTTTCTGAAATTTAACTTAGATAGTTGGATTTGAAGACATATAGATGTCTGAAATTTTCAGAATTTCTACTTAATAGTTAAACATTAGATAAAGTGCTGGACTTGATCTGGTATTATAAATCTAATGCTTGAATATTCTAGTGCCTCACTGACAAATGCCAGAACTAGAAATCGGTCTGAGGATAGGGATATTCTGAAAAACTTGTTAAGAGCTATTGGCATGCTCCTTATATAACATTTATTAACAGAGTTATATTTCACTAATTATATATTCTATTAACAGAAACAACTAAATAAATGAATAATTTTTATTTTTAAAAAAAGTATCAAAAATAGCATCCATTTATAAATTAAATAAAATAGAATTTTATATAATACTAACCAAAATAACAAAATTTTATTAACAGAGAGGCAAAACTCTCCATGCAGTAACACCATTTAGTGCAAGCCAGAGTAAACAATGGATTCAGAAAAGTTTGCACATAAAATACCTATCTAGTGTCTACTTATCCAATATCCTCATACCAGTTTCTAGCTTGTGGCTTTCATCAGTGAAGAGCCTTGGGTTTGAGAGTACTGCACCTAGATCTTAGGAGCTAGTGTAAGTATAAAGAATGGTGATCATATAATGTGTAGTGGTTTAAAATTTTACTAAATTAAATAATGGGAAGTAATCTATTTTAAATTCTGATGCTGATAAAAAAATAAAATCTAAGTTAAGTGAAATTATGAAAGTTATGGTGAATAAATTTGTTTAGATCTACTTATTTAAATTGTTATCCTAGTGATTTTTTGAAATCTCATAAAGATAATTTTAATTTAAAATGCATTTTTGATTTTACAGGGGGAATTGATGATAAAATTTTAAAATTTCTTATGTTTTTTAATAATTATATAGCTTTAGGTCAATTTTGTGTATCTTCTAGATTTAAGGCATATGAAAAAATTAATGTATTTGTTTTAGAAAATAAATGTGGTTTGGAAGTTTAGATATTGAAAACATGTATCAATCAGTTTATAAGATAAAAATCATTAATCTGTTTTTTACTGTTTTAAAGAAATTTGAATATTTTTCTGCAGGTAAGATTAACATTATTCAGGATTTGCTATTGTTATTAGACGATTCTATGTATTTTGTATGTAATGATGAGTTTTATAAAATTAAAGAGGAGTGGTCTATTGGTTATGTTTTTCTTCTTTAATGTGCTCTGTCTGCTTTGATTGTTTAGAGCAGTGGTCTTAAACCCTTGGTCTGTGGACCAGCACCGGTCCACAGAAGTTTTCTGCCGGTCCACGGTAGACTGGCAGGAAAGTTTGTAATAACAAAATAATAAGATTTTAAACTTTTAATTAGTATAAACAATTTTTTTTCATCGCAATTGCTTAAATAAAATTAATTACAGATCAAAATTTTATTTAGATTATTAGATAATATTATAATTACTAAATAATAATCAAAGGAATTTATCTGAAAATGCAATCTTTAGAAAATAAAGTGTCAATCTCATGATAATTGCACCACTCCTTACACGTCTATACCTAGTAGGCATTTCTGTATTGCGTCAGCTCATTTATTGGTCACATATAGCAACATTTTTTATTGCATTTGTATCATCTTTTTATTTTGTGTGTGACATTTCTTTTTGAAATTGTAAACTTCACAAAATGGAGACAGATCATTGATGATGATTTCTCTTCATCGAGAACGTAAATCTATTATCTTTTTTTTTTTTTAGCAAAATGACATCTTTATAATGATTGTTTTATTCCTATATGAGACTTTATCAAAACAACTTTTCAGGTTCTGTTTCTTTTTCTTAATTGGGTAAAAATGGAATTAAAATAACATCAGATTCAAAATGAAAAAAAAAAGAAAATTTTTTATTATACAAACTCCATATATATATATCTTCATTTTGTATATTTAACATTAAATACAGATATTACATTTATCATAATCATTGTCATGTAATTACACTAGCTGTGATATTTCCCAACATTCAGGTGAATAACATTTTATTTTTGCATGTTTTAACAATGAAATAATAAATGCAGCAATGCAGGTACATTAATGAGAACGATTATTGTACTGTTTTCTGTAGCAGTATAACTGCGCAATTTGAGAAAGAGTGTTCAGCATGTGAAGGTAAGCAACACCATTACTATACACAGTAACTAGTATGTTATTTTGGTTAGTTATAACAATTATGCTCATCCAAGGCTAGCAGTTTAAATCTTTAAGAAAATTTATCTGTAGACTTCTGTTGGTTTGTGAAATCATCGTTATTTTTGACGGTCCGCAAGTGTGAGAAGGTTGAAGACCACTTTCTAGATAACCTAATAGCTACAGGTTAGTATACGACATAATGTTTCTATTGGTATCATTTCCCTCTCTTTTTCGGGTGTTACTGGCTTGGCCAATGACTTTATTAGCATGGGAATCGAACTTGGGATCTTTACATTCGCGAATTTGAATTTAAGGTAATTTTAAACACAAGTATTCCGTATTAGCAAATATAAAGACCCCAGGTTCAATTCCCATGCTATTAGTGACCCTGTTCAGACCAGAAACACTCGAAGAAAAGAGTAAATTAATAATACTCCAAACGTCAGATAATATTTAATGAATATAAAAGCCCCAGTTTTGATTCCCGTGCTGGTGGTCAGGCCAGCAACAACACCTGAAGAGGAAAATAATAACATTTCAAACGTTAGGTAATCTTAAAGATAAGTATTCAGTATTAGCGAATATAAAAGTCCCAGGTTCGATTCCCGTGCTAGCAGTGCCACTGGTCAGGCTAGCAACACCTGAAAAAGAGAGGAAAATAATAACACTCTAAATGTTGCGTGATACACTAACAAATGGTTATTTTCTAATAGTCGAATGCCTTTGAAAAATTTAATCAAAATGTAAATTTTTTCTAAAGATGTTTAACAATTAATACTAGATGATAAAAATAAAAATGTCAAGCAGTGGGGGTCGAGAGGGCAGCGACATCTGCTTTACAAGCAGTTGTCCCGGGTTGGCGGGTTCGCTTCCCGGCTGATGCGATGACACATGGGGGGGGGGGGAATGCCATTATCACAAACTTTCAGACAAACAAGTTTTATTTATTTCGGAAAGGGTGGGGATAAAAGTTTTTTTGCCTAAAATATTATGGAGAATAACTTTATATATAATTTGAAAATCGTTTGTATGTGTGCAATTCTTTCTTAAATAATATCAAAACTTTTTTTGGATTCATGCCTTTAAAACTAAAGAGTATTTTTACGTGGAGTCTAAAAATAGATCTTTTGTTTTATTAGCAAGCTATTAATCAAATAATTACACAGTTAAAAGTTGACAAATTAGTCTTTTGTTCTTGTAAAATTTTTGCTTTGTTCATTAACTTGACAGCTACATTATTTTCGAGTATCGCAATGTATGTTTAACAAAGAGTGAATAAACATTAAAATGTTATTTAATTTGATGTCAGTTTCATTACCAAATTTGTTTATATTCTTTACAACTCATTTGTATTATTTGTGTTTGTCTCTTTCTGACATGCGACGTTAATATATTTTATCAAAACAAAAGGCTGTTCTTTTTTTATAGATAATTTTTTTTTTGTTTTTAAGAAAATCATAAAAGATTACCAGTGAATAATCAGAAACATAATAGACTTCAGCACAAAGAAAGAACAATTCTAAATCATCTGTAACATGAAACAAAGCTCAGAGCAGTACACTATAAATAGTTATTGACCAATTCTTTCAAATCATTAACTTGTAAGATATTTATTTAAATAAATCAGACACTGCTGTCTTGCATTGGTGGTCGAGAGGTCAGCGCGACGGCCTTGCACTTGCAGGCAGTTGCCCGGGTTGCGGGTTCGCGTCCCGGCCAATGCTATGACATTTAAAAAAAAAAATCAGTCACTGCTAATTAAACAAAGTGACATCTATACAACTGTGATTATTATTTTGTTATAGTATTTAATAATTATTTGTCCTAAATTCAAAGTATAAATCTGTTAAAGACCCCATTTGGAGATTTACTTGGTACTTGGGAGGTTTCGGTAAACCCAGATGGCAACGCGTATTTTTTGATAAATATACAGTTTCAGGGGCCCACAAAATATTTACAAAAGGTTTCATTTAATATTTATATTTTGTAATTACTGTTAAATTGATATATGTATGCACATATACAACACACACATTCGTATGCAAAAATATTATGAACATTCAATATAAGCCAATAAACATCACAAGACCACCTCTTATGCTTGTGTATAACTGTTGTTAAAACAGGCAACACTCACTATACGTATTGCCACACACAGCAAGCTAGAGTAATCAATGGATGCCAGAAGGCTTGTGTATAAAACCCCCATCTAGTGCCTACTCATCCAATATCCCCAGACTAGTTTCTGGCTTGTGGCCTTCGTCAGTGTGGAGCCTTGGATCTGAGAGCACTGCACCTAGATCTTAGGACTCTCAGATCAAGGCCCCTCACTGTCGAAGGCCACAAGCCAGAAACTAGTCCGGGGATATTGGATGAGTAGGCACTAGATGGGGGTTTTATGCACAAGCCTTCTGGCATCCATTGATTACTCTAGCTTGCTATGTGTGGCAGTTCATATAGTGAGTTTTGCCTGTTTTAACATTTCAATATACACACCTCTATACTCTATTAAATGTTAGGAATTTAAAAAAAAAGAAATTAAAAGTAAAATATGTGATTCAAAAAAACAAATAGGTAACATTGTGATCTATTAAAAAAATCAAAAGTTCATATGGAGTTGAGTTGGACATACTGAAAGAAAAGATGAGTTAAAATTTTTAAACTTTAATCTCAAGAGAATGTAAAAAACTTATAAAATGACCATGTGTCAGAAGGTTCAATAAAGTAAGAAAGTTATTGGAGTGATGAGGAGAAGAGAGACTGTAGATAAGGGTACTGGCTAAACTCAGAGAGATCTTTAATCCTGCAGTGGATTGCTAATAATTGAAAATGATCTTGAAATCATAACTATGAATACTCATACACACATTATAAACACTGCAATTGATAACATCAACACTAAATAAAAAATTGTAGTAATTATTTTTAATAACTTACTAGACTAATGATAAGGATTACAACATTGTTTTCAACTATGATATAAACATTTAAACAATTAAATATTAATATATCTACTCTTGGTAAATATAACCATATGATATTATTAATTTAACTCCATCCATTTTTTCTTTCCTTCTATTATAGAAAATAGAAACTATTAACTTGGCACAGCATTAAATATTTATGAAATAAAATGGTGACTATGCTCCATTTAGTTATGAAATAATTAACTAAATCCATCATATTATAGATTGCAGACCAAAGAATAGAGTGGACTCATCTACTCCTATACTATAGCTAAGTTTGCTAAATATGTTGAAAATATGGAATGGAATTAAAATTAATGCCAGATGGTGATAATATTAATCCCATTCCAAAATATCTACAGTAGCAAATTTAGTTTTATTTACAACAAAAATCGTAAAAATAGATGGGTTCAATCTATTCTTTAATTTACTAAAATAGTGGGCTGGATTTGTTTGTTTCGTAGCTAGATGGAGCTTGGATCACCTCTGTTCTATTTTCTTCTCTTATGTGAAAGTAGTTTGAATATATTACTAAAGTCATACAATCACTCTCAAGATGCATTTTTGACTGCATCATCTTAATCTGGATCACACCTGATCAATAATATCTCTATCATCTTTGTTCAGAAATTATCACATGACCACCACTTCTTATGCTTGTGTATAACTGTTGTTAAAACAGGAAAAATTCACTATACGCATTGCCACACACAGCAAGATAGAGTAATCAATGGATGCCAGAAGGCTTGTGCATAAAATCCCCATCTAGTGCCTACTCATCAAATATCCCCAGACTAGTTTCTGGCTTGTGGCTTTCATCGGTGAGATCCTAAGATCTAGGTGCAGTGCTCTCAGATCCAAGGCTCCGCACTGACGAAGGCCACAAGCCAGAAACTAGTCTGGGAATATTTGATGAGTAGGTACTAGATGGGGATTTTATGCACAAGCCTTCTGGCATCCATTGATTACTCTAGCTTGCTGTGTGTGGCAATACGTATAGTGAGTTTTGCCTGTTTTAAGTTCAAAAATTATCTCTGTAAATATTACAATTCAATTTAGAAGTGCTAACTTTCTTGAACTCAATCATGTGGTCACATCATCTTTAGATTACTATATTACTAATTATTATAATTCATTTGTTAGAATAATGAAAAAGAGATGCCATTTATAAATAAGTATATTTATAATTCATCAGCAACAAGAAAAAAAAAACTTGTGGTTAGCAACCATGCATATTGTGCTTTCTTTACCAACTCTTAACAAATACAAGTTGTTACCTGCCTAAACTTTATGCTTAAGGTAATATCAAAAAATAGAATGTTTATTTATAATCATCATTCACTCCACAGACATAGCTAAATAGTAGTAATTTTCTTCCAACAAAATTTTCTGCATTCATCCAATTGTCAGTAATTTTTATAGCATATTTTTTCAAATGCTAATATTTTTATCACAAAATTTTGCTATTACCTATGTTTTACAACCATACAATATACTAGAAATATGCATGTATCCAATACATCAAATTTGGTTTGTAACTTACTTTTCTAAATCCTACCCATGGCTCAAAAAAATTGTCTTGTCTTAGCTACTTATAACTTTTATTTTCACAATCAGAATCATTAATAATATTACTTCAAATTACATAAAACTTTCTACATTTCTAACAATTTATTTTTCTCTTCATTTTCTCTCTCTTTAACACCGTAGCGTTTGTGTTTAAACCATATCTCTATTTTGTATTTAATATCTCTAATATTGATTTAGTTTACTTTAATTTTTTTTCGTAATTACCATATTCTTTGCAAATTTAAATTATTTATTTTTATTCAATGCACTGCTGTTTTGCTCATATTTCTTTGATCTTATCCCTAATTTCTTTCAGATGTGTTGATGAATATGCTTAATGATTTTAAACCAGATTACAACTTCTCTGCACAATTTTATGGCTTCTTATGACTTCTTATAAATATTTTTAAAAAGCTAACTAATTTATAATATATTACATATCATTTTAGATGATTAATTTTTGATTTACTTCATTTAATTTAAATATTAAGTAACCTTTTGATTTACGATGTCAAAGGCCTTCTGAAAGTCAAAAACCATACATATATAAAATTTCTTTTTCTTCTGTTTTTTCTCTAATGAGATGGAGTGATAATACCCATTGTATGATATTTGTATGATATTCCAATCTTTCCTAAATCCAATTGATTCATGTGCCAAGTATTTTTTTAATTAGCCATTTAATCTTTTATTTAAAATGTCCATTAAGACATTAAGATTTTTGTACTATTTTACCTTTTTTTTTTTTTTGTATATTAATGCTAACAATAATTTTAATAATGAATTAAACACTTGCTTCTTTTCATGCAATATCTAATAATTTCTCAGTTATTTCATTATTTCCAGAACTACTATTCTTTTTGAACTTATCATCACTTTTTTAACTTCTGGTAAGAAATAATTCTCTTCACTATTGAATATAGTAGTAAAATTTCAGAAAGCTCTTTTACTATTTTTCCTGATATTTTTTCATTAAAGTTATCTTAGAATAATTCAGAATAGTATAGTGATTTTAGCTGATATACATTTTTTTTATGCTCTTTTTTTTTGGTTGCTATTTTTCTGTTAAAATTTTTTGTCATCTTACATATCTCTATGGATTTCTATTTATCAAGATATTTTATACATCCATGCTGAACTTTCAACATTTTTTATTTTCTTAGATGCCTTTTCACTATTTTATTATATTTTGCAATTCTTGCTTTATATTTTTAGCACTTATTTTTCCTAGACTGGTTTTAATATTTCTTGCATGTTCAATCTTTCTTGTACTTACTCCAAAACTTTTTCAAATTTTTTATTCCTTTAAAGCACTGCTTGATATTTTTTTTATTATTTCTATGATTGCTATCTTGTTTAGATCTCTTTGGTCCTGAAAATGAACTTGATTTTCATCTTGATATTTGCAATAACAAAGCTATGATTTGGATCTATGGCTTTTTCTTGAAAAGTATGGCTTCAACTGTACTGGTCATATCTATCACTTTTATTTGATCTCCATGCTCATTTTCTACAGTTCTTCTGGTTATCAACTGTCATATTATATTACAAAACAAATTCTACTAGCTTCTCCATCTTTTTATTTCTTCCTTCAAATCTATATTTTCCCATAACTTATGGGATTAAGTTAAAATTATTTTCAATTTTAGAGTTTCAATTTTTTTCAAGGCTAAAAACTTTATTAGGTATATCATCAAGAGATAAATTTTAGATCCATGAAAGCCATCCTGTCTCTTATCTGAGATATAAATGCATATACTTTAATAAATTAAATGTTAAAAAGGTTTGTTTTGAGTACAGTTTTATGTCAGCTTCATGATTTCCAGACCACATAATCTCAAACTATTTAAAATTTCACAATCAATCCAATGTACTTCGAATTTAAAAATATTGTTATTATTTTTTTCATTTCTTTGAGTCTAGTTTATCAATTGTTTATAAATACCATATTTCAAAATCCACAGACATTTATGAATCAAGGTAAAAACAAAATATAGAATTTATAATTACAATAATAATATCACATGATCACCATTTCTTATGCTTGCTCTTAACTGTTATTAAAACAAGCTAAACTCACTATATGTATTGTCACTCAGTGCAAACCAGAGTAATCAATGGATGCCAGAAGGCTTGTGCATAAAATCCCCATCTAGTGCCTACTCATCCAATATCCCCAGACTAGTTTCTGGCTTGTGGACTTCATCAGGGAGGAGCCTTGGATTTGAGAGCACTGCACCTAAATCTTAGGATATAATGCAATCCTCCCGTAGCCACCTTTCATCTTTACTTAACTACAAAACTATGAAACTTAAATTGAAAACACCATAATATTTTTAATCCAAGCTCATCAGCTTATATCCATTGATTACTCTGGCTTGCACTAAGTGGCAATATGTATAGAGAGTTTTGCCTGTTTTTATAATAATAATAATAATAATAATAATAATAATAATAATAATAATAATAATAATAATAATAATAATAATAATAATAATAATAATAATAATAATAATAATAATAATTAAAAAATATAATATTGTACATTTAAATATAGGATAATTAAAATAATTACTCAATCTCTAATTAACATATCTTAGGTAATCATTAAAATTGGAATTTTTAGGTTGCAATGTAGAAAGCAGATCATCCAACATAAATATCATCACAGCAGGGCTAAAAAGAACTCTCAGTATAAATCAATATTTTTTGAGCATGAGTATGAGATGAATCATATATTTGATCTGTCCAATGTAAAAGCAGTTTATGTTGAAAGAGATGGCAGGAATAGAAAATGTAAAGAGGCATGGGGTCCCCCCCCCACTCAATTAATAAAAAAAGAAGCAACATTCTATTATCAAAAAATTGAATATTTAAATCAGTTCATTTAAGTAATGTGCAAATTTATAAAAGTGAGATTTGTGAGCTGCAAAATAGTTAAGCCCTGAGTCTGACAGATAATGCTGAAAGCATGCTCAGTGTGTATGTAATATACAGTTGGAAATAAAATGTTTTCTCATTACATGCTTAATACATAGTCATAAATATTACAATTGGCACACAAAAAAGTGAAATCAAAGTTATAGTATTTAAATAATATAATATTAAACATTTTCTTATATATTTATAATTGAAATACCAAATATTAAAGTAGTTATGTTCACTTAAATTCCTAAATAAGTATATAAATTAAAATGACATTTATGCACATGACTGCAGTAATCTACTTTATGCCCTTTTATTCTAGAGCAATGGTTCCCACCCTTGTTGAGATAAAGTACTGGTGAATTTTAGGCAAGAGGATGACATACCAATAGTTAAATTTTTTTCATATATTTGTTTATGATAAAATGTAATAGAATTTACAGACTATGTATTTGGTTATTTATTTATGTATCACATCATTCTACAACAATATATATATATATAACATAAAATATTGCAACACATTTAGTGAGAGGTATAATTTAAGTATAATTATATATCTAAAAATATACAAAATTAAAGAAAAAAATTTGAACGTACATATCACAAATAAAAATTATACGATATAAAAATACAGAAAATGAAAACATATTTTTGAACATAAATATCACAAAAGTGTAATTGGTTAATACTTTTTGGGTAATAACAAATTATTTTAATTAGTGTTAACTTTTCACTTCTTTATTTTTAACAAGATTAAAAATATCTGGCTCAATTTTGCTTAGCTTAAGACGAATATCTGATTCAATATTAAGTAAATTTCCATATTTGTTTTTAATCACAATCGTAGCAGAAAATCTACTCTTACACAAGTATGTGGTGGCATTAAAAATTTTAATGCTTGTTGAGAGAGTTCCGGATATTTTACCAAGTAAACAGCCAGAATGAAAACAAGCTGATACTCTGAAATTTCAATCCACTGTCACTAATAAGATCTATAAAAGACTCTTTCACAATTACATTATCTGGAACCTTCTTTGTAAATGCCAAGGAATTACGAATTCAACTTTGAGCAATAAAATCTTCAGTGAAATATTTTTGACAACAATCATACAAAGAATTTAAAAGATCCTGCATGTCATCAATGACAGTCTGTTACTGATAAATTGTTTTCTTCTGAAAAATTGTATAGGATGGAAAACATCCTGAAATTCCTTTTCTCAATTAGTTTTTTTAAGAAATGGTAATTTATTTTCCAATGCTGTTATTTATCATTAAGGTCAGAGGATTGTTAGCTTCCTGCAAACTCATATTTAAATCATTTAGCTGTGAGAAAATATCTAACAAGTGTGTTAGTCTAAACAGCCATTCCTCAGCAGTAAGATGATCTTTTATTGAATCTCCTGATTTTATAAGAAAAATATTTACCTCAGAGCATAACTCAAAAAGTTGGCTGAGACTTTTTTCTCGTTAGAACAATTGAACCTTGGTATGAAGTAATAACGTTTTATGTTCACTTCCCATCTCATTACATAGAATTGAAAATAAGCAGGAATTAAGTGCTTTTGATTTTATCAAGTTAACATTTTTACAGCTTCATTAAGAACAGCTCTTAAATTAGCAGGGATATATTTTGTAGCTAGTACTTTCCCAATGACTTGTACAGTGTGTAGATTTGCACTCTGGTGTTAATTCTTTAATTTTCATTACTAACCTGATAACTGTCCAATTATTGTGCGAGTACCACCTGTGCAAACTCCAACACTTTGGTATCAACTTATATTGTTGTTAATAAAATAATCATTGATTATTTTCAATATTTCATCTGACATTGTTTGTGAAGATAACAACTTACAAAATAATATTTCTATTGAATTTAATTGAGGAAATCAAATCTTTCATATACAAGTAATTGTACTAATTTAGAGATATTGGTACTTTTGTCTACTTGCAAAGAAGAAAAATGGCATTCTCTTAATCTGTTGATTAAAATATTCCCAATATTTGATGCCATATCATCTATTTGCCTTTTTACTGTACTGTTTGATAATGACATTCTAGAAATATCCTTGGCTGCTTTTTCTCCAAGTACAGATTTCATAATATCTTTAATTAAAACAGGCAAAACTCTCCATACAGTAGCGCCAATCAGTGCAAGCCAGAGTAATCAATGGATGCCAGAAGACTTGTGCACATAAAATCCCTATCTAGTGTCTACTCATCAAATATCCCCAGACAAGCTTCTAGCTTGTGGTTTTCATCAGTGAGGAGCCTTGGATTGAAAAGCACTGCACCTAGATCTTAGGATCTAATGCAACCCTCCAGCAGCCACCTTTTATCTCTACTTAACTACAAAACTGTGTCTAAAATTGAAAACACAATAATATTTTCAATCCAAGCTCATTAGCTTTTATAGTCATACAGGTCTGAACTCAGTTTAGTACCTATATATTTTGGTGTCTTTGGTTCTTTAATAACCATAACCACCACTATCCTATTAGGCAGGATTGGTATTAAACCACTGATTAATCTGGCTTGTACTAAGTGGCATTACTGTATACAGAGTTTTACCTGTTTTAATATCAGTTATGAGCAAGCATAAGAAATGGTGATCATGTGATCTTTAATTACTAGTAGCAACAAAGTTTCTCCAATTGTGTGTGCTTTACTGCACCTGGTTATATGCAAACTTGCTAAATACAAAGCCAATACACAATTGGTGATAACACTAGTGAAAAAAGACAACTGCTTTTTGGACATGAAATTAGTATAGTTTTCTTTTTCAAAAAATCAATTGGTTTATCTTTTAAATTTTGATGTTGGGATAATAAATATCTTTTCAAAAGAGAAGGCTTCAAACATCCACTTGGTAACATTCAAAACATATAACAGACTGTGGAATAGGTTCAGTTTCTGTACAGATTTCATGGAGAATCCATACTTTATATAGTCAGGATCCTACTGCCTAATCGAACTATCTTTACATTTTGATGTCAATGGTTCATCTTTGTTCATATCTGGTGATTTAATTTCTTTTGATTTGGAATAACTACATACAGCTTGCTCTAAAAAATCTCTCAAGATTAAGACCATTGATTGTTCTATTTTAAACGATTAAAATAATAATAAAAACAAATAAATACAACTTGAAATGTACATCTAATATTACTACATCAATTGTTAAATGTATACGGTTTTAAAATGTATTAGAATGCACTTCATGGAATTAATAAAGTCACTATATAATTCACAAAACAAAAAACAAGTTGGGATCTGATTCTAGAGCCATCTATAGGCATAAGTAATCAGTAGACAATAGAAGATAATACTATACACATCCATTATTAGTAAAAATCACTGCATTATTCAATAACATTCCAGAAATCCTCTTCATTTATATTATGATGATCAGGCTGATGATTAAAAAGTGCAGAAAAGCTAACAATTTGGTGTATCAATATCCATTACTTCATTTATATACTATCCAATAAATAAAAATAATTAAAAATATTAAGAATCATGAATTAATTAGAAAGATCAAATTTTATGATTATGGTTTATAGCTGTCAATTTTCATACAATCATTTTTTTAAGTGTCATAGAATTGGCCAAGACACGAACCCACAACCCGGGCAACTGCCTGCAAGTGCAAGACAGTCACACTGACCTCTTGACCACCAATGCAAGACACAATCATTTTTTTTTGTCTTGAATTCTTGTGACTCTGAATTGTATATATTCATTCTCCATTTGCATTTTTCAAAAGATTAAAATTTTATTAAATGGCTTCCAGGAGTAAAATAATCATAGCAATTTTGCCAAATCTAAAACAATCCATGAAATGCTTCTACTAAATGATAAATATAAATTATTGATATAATAACAAAACAAATTGTATTCTAAAATTAGCATTTGTTTAACATTTAAATTGATTTTCAAGTAAAAGCCATATTTGCACTCCAATCATGTTTAATTGATCTCAATGACAAACAGTGTGAATATTGAGTGGAAAAAACTGAAATTAAAAAAAAAAGATTTTAAAGCACAATCATTTAACAAATTTAAATAAAAAATTTAATTAAAATGAAGATATCTAGATGAAAGACCATTTCTACATTTGAAAAACATAGGCTTTTGTTGACATCATAAAAACAAGTTTATACATAATTTATTTGTTTATTCACAATTTTTGAAAAATTATTAAACATTTATTTTTTAATAAGTACTTGATGTTTACATTGAGATTTTATTTAAATATGTTTAATTTTTAGCAGAAAATTAGTCAACTAAAAATTGTCTGATATCAAGCAGGAAAGACTTCTTGTCAATAATAATTTTTAGCTATTTTTTTTGTTTGCAATTAAAAATTAATTTTTAATATTTCAAAAAATATTTTTGCTATATAACTTATCCTTCATCAAAATTTGTCTTAAATATAGTTTTAAATACATTTTTTTTCAACTTTGGAAATTGAAATAAGGTTTTGTGTTTTAATTGCTTATTGTTGTTTATTTTTTATGAAGTTGATACTTTATTTCTAAAGATTAATTTCATTTTTGAATTTTAATAAAATTTAACAAAAATATAAGTATTTCATAGAGAATATTTTTTGTTTATTAAAAAATACAATTGAAGAAAAAACAGAGAGAGAAAAAGATCAATGTAAGTCAAGAAGTGCCTTCACCAAGAATCATTTAAAGAATAAAAAGAACTAATCATCCTATCATGAAATAATGAAAAGAAAAAGACATCACTTTTATAACAATAGAAAAAAATTAAATAGTTTGTTATTTTTATTGTCTAAAAATATAATCAATTAAACACATATACATATGTAAATATATATATATTTGGCATTATTGTATATTTTTAAATTGTTTATGTTCTGTAATTTTTAAAAGAAATTTAATCTTAGATATATACAATAATTATGAAAATCTTCATTAATATAAATGTAATAAGTTTTGAGCATACATATATAGATGAATAAGTAAATATCAATGCAAAATGCAATCTGAAAAGATAGAAAATTCAAATCACCAATCATATGTGATGTGATGTGATATATTGTGGCTTCTCCTTAAATGAAGTCAAAAATATCTCAACAATTATGCCCAGATAAACCTGTTAGCCACTTTATTTTTCATTCCCCACTCTAAATTTTCCCATATTCTGCTCCATCCCATTTCCACAACATAATCTTTGTCAATTCTATAACCTTTATATCTAAATCCCATTTATCTTTTCTCAAACCCAGCATAAAAACCAATAATTCACTTTCTGTATAATCACTTTTTTCATATTTATTCTTCCATAACTTCATTATATGTACCCTTTCTGTTTTCAAGCATTTACATTCAATTAACAAATGTCTAATATTTTCTATTCCTTCCTTACATAATTTACAAAATATATCACCCATTTTTTTCCATTTACATGTATATTCTCTTGTAGCTAAAGATCCCATTCAAGCCTTAAATAATAAACTACTTTCCTTACTATTATCATATATTAACTCACACCTAATATTCTGTTTATTTCTATATATATTTAAACTCTTTTTACTCTCCATACTATTTCTCCATCTCTCTAACTCCCTATTCTTTATTAATAAATCTATTCTTTTATCCCATTCCTTACTACTACAACACTCAACAATCCTCTTAACACAATCATCCCATCTTTTATACAAATATACTGATATAAATTCTTTATCCAAATTTTTTGCATACCACATTACCTTTCTCACCCATCTTTTTACCTGCCCTTTACTCATAACCCAATTAAATACTATTTTAGCTATTCTTTTATTATCCATAAACTGCAATCTACCAAACATTTTCATTTTACTTTTTGCATCTCTCATATGAAAACTTGACCATCCCATTTCTCCTTGAATTGCCTCTTTTGCTGTCCATACATCTGCATGCAATGCATGTCTTCCTACTTCCCTTTGAACTTTTTCTAAGTAATTTAATACCTCTTTACTAACATATAATGCATCATTACCATATGTTAACCCTGCTACTGCAACTCCTTTCTATATAATTCTAACTACATCATATTTATTATATGAAAACACTGTTAATTTCTTTATCAATCCCTTTCTTTTCTTTGCTTCATTTATCAATTTTTTCTCCCATTCATCCAAATAATTTTTCTGATTACTTAAAATAATTCCCAAATAACTATATCTATTCACCACACTTAACTTAATATCTCCCAATAAAAATTCTACATCTTCTCTTTCCCCAGTATTAACCATCATTATATTTGATTTTTCATAATGTTAAGATATTTCAGCAACACCCTCTGTGAACAATATAAATTTGAACTTCAAACAGCTAAACCCAAAAAGTTACATTCTTGGGTCTATTACTGCACATGGTGGGAGTTAGCAAAGTTTAAAGATGACTAATGTTCTTAGATTTTTTTTGAGTCCATAAATTAAACATGTTTATTTACTAGCTATGTAAAATCGTTGCTAATTTGATTTCACACTCTTTGTTTGGATTGATCCGAATTTTAATATATAACACCATAAGCAGTAATAGACCCAAGAGAATATCTTTTTGGGTTTAGCTGTTTGAAATTCAGAATTTATATTTGTTCACAGAGGGCGTTGTTGACATATCAACATTGTGATTGGTGATTTGAATATACAGATGTGTTTTACGAGATATAAAATAAAAAACACACCCAGTTTTATTTACCTTAACATATTTTCTGTGCTGAGCACGGTAATCATAGCTATTTGTACTAAACTTGATTACAGTGCTTTAGACTAAAAAGGCATTAATCAATATAAAATTTTAGGAATATCTTATCAAGCAAATCTATATATGTATGGTCAAGGTTTATTACACTTAGATATATACATATTAAAAAGTGTCTGATCTATGTGTGTGTTGATTATAGTAACAGCTAATGACATCATTGCTTGAGAGCTCAAATGAAATTCAAGCACCAGACTAGTGAGGACCAGAATTGATTCTAGAACCGCCTGATCCCAAGTCAAGAACTCTAGTGATGTACCAAACTTCATAGGGCAGGTGTTGCTTTATGCAAATGTACAATTTTATTCATAATACTGAGTACTATATGCAAAAGATGAGCTCACATCTTCTAAGCTTGGAACAAAATATAATGGATGTGGAGTGCCACTGCATTCAAATTATCTAAGCTGTATATGTCTGATATTAGAAAAATCTATTGATGGCTTTAATAATTTCAGTTATAGATTAGCACAAAGGAATAAAGATAACTACTAGATAGATATTTGAAACTTTGTACCTTTCACTGATGAAGGTTAATAGACAAAAAAGTAGCCTGGATATGTAATTGGAATTACCATTTGATATTATTGATGACTAATGTTTACACAGATGACTCCACAGGAATGTGATGTAAACCAATTTATAAGTGATAATGCATATTTTAAATATTAACTAGGTATGTCATGTGATGTTTTGTTCCTATATACAATTACGTATATGAAATTTTGCAATTAAAGAGCTGGAATAAAATTCCTCTGGTAAATCTCAAAAAATCTGTGTACATGTGTTTTTATTGCCCTGTGTAATTTACCGCAATGACAAAGTGGTGGGCTTGAGAGCTAAAGATGCCTGAACTGAAGCACCACCCTTCCATGTTGGTATTTGAGCATTGTGTGACCTATGAAATAACTCAATCAATTATCTATATTTAGATTATGAATTTCCCTGTTTAATGTATAAGTACTTGTATATTTTTTTTATTGCTGCAAATTATGGGTTTCTATTTCAGTATCAGAAATGTTTCTGTAAATTTATTTTTATCCACTCTTCTGATTAAAGTATATACTTCAATTTACTATTTTAATATTTCTTATTAATTTCTTACATATTAATCTCATTGTACGTGAATCCCAAGTGTGGTTTGATGGGATGTTTAGAATGTCCAACTCTGGAACTCAAGGTCTATGAACTGCAGGCTTCTGGCAATCACAGTCTTCAAACTTCTTATGAATTCCTGAACAATATATCATCTGATTATTTATTCATACATAGGTCACCCTCAGAGTATTTTTAAAAACAAATACATAGAGAATATGTAATAAACAATTTATCAACACTTTTTAATTATATATTTAAACTTCTATGGCATATAAAACATTACATGCAATATATTCAAATAGAAAGTATAGTAGACGGTGCAGCAAATATTTAATTTATATACATGTTAGCGTTCTTTAAATTGCCAATACCTAAAAAAGATTGCAATTTAAAAAATAAATAACAAATATAGGATACATTTTAATAGTAAAAGTAAAAAAGGTGTACTTCAAAAATAATGTAATATTATTATATAATTGTATTTGCATTTAGGATTTTAACGTATACAACACACCTCACATATAATCAAGTACGAATATGACTGATATGCATATAAAAGTACTGAAACAATAAATATATACTTATGCTTATTACATATTTTTAAATTGTTTCCTTACGTAAATATATATAAAAAATGAAAATTTAAACCAAAATGTTATTAAAATATCAGATCTATTTAAAATTGAAGTTGCTCATTTTTCTCTATCTTGATTGCATAGTAAAATATGCAAAACAGAATCCATTTTGCCATATGAGGTGATAAATTTTAATTATTATGATCACCAATAACCGTCAGGAAGTTAAAGGTTAAATGTTGATAGTAATATCATCTGCATTATAAATCAATTTTTTTTAACAAACAATATATTAATAATGGAAAACTTAATCATATGATTAAAATTAAAACAATATATTTTATATTGATTAGACTGCTTTAACATATGTATTTTTAATGTTTTAATACATATATTTATTTTTTATTCTTAAAAAAAAAAAAAAGGGGAGTGAATTTATAGGCAGAAATAAATAATAAAAAAAGAAACATTGTTTTATCACAAATTACCTCCTACAAAATATATATATATAAAGAAATGATAGCGTCTTAACGTATATACAGAGATTACCGGATTCTGGTCAAGAGATGGTCAAGAGATCTATTGATAATTTGACTTATAATTTTTCATCTTATGTAATAAAAGTTTTATAAGGATGCTGACATATAGTGTACCAGAACATTATGGTACATGGGTTTAAAATCTTCAATGTTTATTTCATTAAAAATGAAAGGGTATTATCTTTAGTAAAAATAAAGAGAAGAAATTATTATTATTATTATTATTGTTGTTATTATTGTTATTATTATTTTTCAAAAAGGGTACTTTATTTCATCTTTGAAATTGTACATTGATCTTAATTAGAAGTATATAATCATTTACATCGTAATCACTGAGATTTACCAATAAAGTCTATTACTAACAAAGGTATTACTAATTGTGATCATTTTTACAAGGGAAAAGGTTAACATATTGAGACCTCTAAGGGTCAGTTCATTTAGGGGTTCAAGTTCATATATGTTGTAGTTTTTTTACATGTTTAAACTTTATTCAGAATTTTAGTTCTATTGATTCTATTGTTCTGGTATTAATACAATCCACATGATTCATTGTCTATGATGTAAATCCATATGTTTAGTTCCTGTGATTGCATATAGTTGTCTATATATATATATCTGATGATATAGATTATTTGGTGTCTTCTTCTTATTATTATTATTATTATTATTATTGTTGTTGTATTTCTTGTATTCAGTTAATGGTTGCAATAATATAAAATATATGTAAATATGTAAAATCCTGGGGGGCTAGATAATTTCAGTACAATGTTCATGCTTGTTAAATAAAGTAAAAACAAAAATAATAACTTTGTAACATTTTTTTTTTAAAAAGTACATATTTAATATATGAAGGAATTGTGTATGTATGTGTTATCTCTGTAATTAACAGATAAATGGATTTACAAATCTAGTTAGTTCTTTTTTAAATAAAAAAAGTAGATTAATTAAAACCAAAAATAAAGATAAGTAAAAGTTTGTTAAGGGGTTTGCATGGATCTGGTCATGTATTCAGAAATTGTTGTTTATAAAAGAAGTGTGTTTTTATTGTTCTTTCTCTTTCTGCCTGTAGTTAAGCTGGAGTCAATGAAGCAAACATGTCATAGGAAAAAAAGGATTCAACTACTGCCTTAAACTGTTTTTGATTATTGAGCTTAAAGTGCAAGCTCACTTGTAATATACAGAGATGGAAAATAAGAATTTTTATAATAGAAGAATTAACACAAATGGGTAAAGCCTAACTTTTATAAGTGCTGATCACATCTGTTTACCAGAGATGACTAATTTCTTAGAATGTCCCTTGCCTGCTGAATGTGTTATATGAATAATCTGCTAACGGGAGAGAAAATGAATTTATATAAAATAAGTAACCTCATAGCCAATGCTTTCTAAGAGACCAGAACAGCAAACCAATACAGAATTATTATAGAACATGTGTGTATTGTGAAAATCTCCAACTGTAGAAGCATTAATCACCAATTATTAACCATGAAAGTGAACCCTTGAAACCAGAATTATGATAGTCATGCACAGTGACCTTGAATATATGTGTGCATATACATATCTATTCATATATCTACAAGTATAGTGGAAAGAAAAACATACATATTTGGAAATATAAGCTGAAGAGACTTTCAAACCATAGGTGAAGATACATTAATTAATTGTATTGTTATTTTTTATTATTAATGTTTTAGTATTTCATATTTGAAGTGATTTTAAATATTTTCTTTTTGTGATTATGTATTTTAAATAATTATTATTGGTTCTGTGAAAAAAAAAAAGAAAATGTTTTTTATTTCTAGAATTTAAGAGATGATGTTTGACACTCTTTTATATCTATTATTATTAAATTGTTAATTTTATTATGATTTCCATCTTCTAATTCCTAGTAGAATATCAAAATATTCCTCACATTTAATTGTTATTGTGTGTGTGTGTGTCATTTATATGACTAATTATCTAATAAAAAATTTAAAAGCTAGCATTTACGAATAACAAATATCAGTCTAGAAATTAAGAATCATGATAAGAGTTTTATGTTATCATGTGATAGTGGAATGCCATAGCAACCAAAAATGGCTGACATTCATTAATTACAAATATTTATTTACTGTGTGATCCATTATCTAACTGCTGATAAAGTTATAATAAAAGTATAAAATTGTACATAAAAAGAGATTTATAATTTAATTAATTGTACCTTTTGTCATCATAACTAAGCAATTTGTATGAAGCAAGTAACAACCCAATACCTGTTCACTGACTCATACAAATATATGGTAAGATACCTTATATTAACAGGCAATGTATGTGATAAGCTGTTGGTATAATAGAAATATAATTTCTGAGGAATAACTTTTAACAAACATTCAAATTTGATCTTTCTAGAATTGGATAATGTCCACAATGATTTGCTTGAAAGAATAAACAAAACCCATTTAAAAAGTCTGTTTATATGTAAAATAAAAAGAAAAATCCATATGTTATCACCACTAATAAAGCTTGGGTAAATATAAATTCTGTTGAACTGAAACCCCTTTCATAAATCCATTTTCCAAGTAAGTCATTCTTGGTTGTATTTTCTTGAGCAAAAATCACAACTAAGAACTGCCAGCTTTCTAAATCCAAGGTCATCATCATTTTCTTAATGCTTAATAGTGGGTGCTAAAGGAAATGTAAAAATGGAATTAAATAATCTGTGCATGTGATTAAAGGATGGAAATGTGATTATATAAACACAAAATCTCATAGTCATAGTTAATATAAGAAGATGACCAATGGCATGAGAAACTCATGATGATCAGATTCTACATTATCTTAAGTCACTGAAGAAAATGTCTGTTTGGGTCAGAAATCATATCTAGTCTTTGATGAATCAACATCTCATCTTTTGTCAGGCACAAATTTATTTGCTAATCACAGATAACTTTTACGCATGAAGGACATTCCATTATTCACTATTTGTGGAGTCTGATAGTAGTCTGAATAGAGCATCCAACTTTATGATTATTTAAAAATTATATTTTAATACTCATTCTTATAAATTTAAATATTTTGTTGCATGCATTGGAGGAAAAACCATTAAAGTCTCATAAAAGCATATTGACCAATTAGATATCCACAGAATATTATTATGCATCTATATAAAGAATATAATATTTGAACATTACTACATTTAAAGACTATATTTAATTTTAAATAAAATGTAATAATTTCCAATATACTAAAGACTTGTTAATTATCTTTTAGCATTTAATGAAATGTGATTGCTTTGACAAAAAATACACATATTTATAATGTTACTGAGTACTATGTAATAATATAAAGTCAAGCAAAACTCTCCATATAATAGTGCTACCCTGTGCCAACCAGAGTAATCAATGGATTCCAGAAGGTTTGTGCACTAGATGGGGATTTTATGCCCAAGCTTTCTGGCATCCATTGATTACTCCATTTAGCACAGGGTGGCACAACTGTATGGAGAGTTTTGCCTGTTTAATAACAGTTATGTGCTAGCATAAGAAATGGTGATCATGTAATATAAAGTCAGCATAAATCCAGTGAAGCTGTGACATACATTATAACAATGTACATTACTTCACTTTATATGCTATCCTAAAAAAAGTAAATAAAAAGAGAAGCATTAAAGTTCATAAATTTTATAAAATAACAGCAGCCATTTTTCTGACTTAAAACATATGTGATTATGTTGTATTAATAATGTTTATTTGGATTATGTAAAAGTACATTTTATGATAGTACCTTTTTCTAATTCTATCCATAATATGGTACAATATTTTATGTAATAAAATGTTTTCTAAATATAAATTTAAAAGTTGTCTTGAAATTTGAGAAAAGTGTAGATTCTGAAGTCAATACAGACTTAAGAACACTAAAACAATTGGAGAAAATATAGTTTTCTAAGAACAAGACCACCATAGCATTTTTATAGAGGAAAAAAGTTATATGATACAGAAAGTTTTTTTTTATTATTTTTACTTTTTTTCAGTCAACATGAATGAATAAACACACATAATAAAAATATATGTTGATGTGCTCCCTCATTTTATTATTAACTACCATTTCGCAGAGGCAAAACTCTCCATACAGTAGTGCTACTCAGTGCAAGCCAAAATAATCAATGGATGCAGGAAGGTTTGTACATAAAATCCATATCCCCAGACTAGTTTCTAGCTTGTGGCTTTCATCAGTGTGGAACTTTGGGTCTGAGAGCACTGCACCTAGATCTTAGGATCTAATGCAATCCTCCAGCTAACTATGAAGCTTTTGAGTCCAAAATAAAAACACAATAATGTTTTCAAGCTAAGGTGATTAGTTTGTATAGTTGCATAGATCTGAACTCAGTTCAGCACCCATACTTTTTGGTGTCTTTGGTTCTTTAATAACCACAGTCATCATAATCCTATTGGACAGGATTGGTATTAAACCATCAAATATCACATGATCACTGTTCATTATGCTTATACAAGCATAAAGAATGGTAACACGTGAATAAACACCATTATTATTTTTTAATTTCTGTTTATACTATAAGCTTTCTATTGTTTAATATTTTTTCAAATAAATGACTGAAGTTATACATTTTTTAAACTTTTCTATTTTTATTATATATATATCAAAGGAAGAAAAAAGGAATTATTTTTTTAAACTTTATTATAAGTATATAAAATATGTTTATAATTGTTTTTTCAAATGTATAAACCTTTGTAAGAAAGACTACGTTTTCAAAATTTATTATAACTAATGTACAGGCTTATTATATACCTGTATCAATATATGTAATACATAAGCTATATGAGCACAGGCTTTCACATAACCCACCACTCTCAACTCTATCTCATAACACTGGTACACTAGAACACATATATGTTGAAAAGATAAATAATCACCAATATATGTATTTTATGCTAAACCAGCAATCAGTCGGTCCAGATTATCATCTCTACACATATATGCAATAAGTGCTCAGTTATATATTAATATAGCTAATCTTCATACTTTAATGGAAAGGCTTCATTCCACTCCACACTCTAACTCTTCAATCATCCATCCAATTGAAAATCTGATAATGGAATGCTCAAAGGCCATCCTGAGGCCAAGATTCTTGTAAGAAAGACTACATTTTCAAAATTTATTATAACTAATATATGTAATACATAGGGTATATGAGCACAGACTTTCACATGATCCACCACTCTCCACTCTATCTCATAACACTGATACACTAGAACACAGATATGTCAAAAAGATAAATAATCACCAATATATGTATTTCATGCTAAACCAGCAATCATCAGTTGGTCCATATTATCATCTCTACACATATATGCAATAAGTGCTCAGATATATATTAATATAGCTAATCTTCATACTTTAATGGAAAGGCTTCATTCCACTCCACACTCTAACTCTTCAATCATCCATCCAATTGAAAATCTGATGATGGAATGCTCAAAGGCCACCCTGAGGCCAAGATTCTTATCACACCCATGTTGACCTAAAGTCAATCTGGCTCCTCATGTACAGGACATAATCCATTTAATACATATATGAGGGATGGGCAGACTTTTCTACTATGTAATAACTGATATACAGGCTTATTATATACCTGTATCAATATATGTAATATATAGGGTATATGAGCACAAACTTTTACACGGCCCACCCCTCTCCACTCTATCTCATAAACTGATACACTTGAACACATATATGTCGAAAAGGTAAATAATCACCAATATACGTATTTCATGCTAAACCAGAAATCTTGCTTTATTGATAATTAAAATATATTAGTATAAATATTTAAAAAAGTCAAAAGTTTTGAATCATATGTATATACATTACAATTTCTGAAATATTACATAAAAAATGTTACAGATATAAGAGCAAAATATTTGAATTCTAACACTTTTTGGTTAAATATATCATGTGTCTTTTAAAATCCACAATAGAAAATATCTAGTCTTTACAATATAAAGAGAAGTTTCTTTTTGTTACTATTATTTTTTAAAATCATAAATAATTATTATATAACTTATAATGAATAAAAAAATGCTGATAAAAATGGATAAACTACATTTAAGGTTGTTCTCTTCCACGTGAAAGGAATGCCAGAGAAGATGCACTTACGTAAAATTTTACAAATTAATAACTGACTAATATATGCATGTACTGAAATTTAAAAAATGCAAGCTTAGATTGCATAGTGTTAAATAATTTCCTTTCAAACATCACAAGGTAATGACACATTGCAAGCAAAATGAGTGACGATACAACCTTCTGATGATCTCAAAAAAAGGTCAATTTATGTATGGATGCTATACACATAAATAGCATCTGTGTTATATAGATGTGATGTAAAAACACCTGTGCACTTACAGTTTAGTAAATAATACACACTCTATTGAAATCAAATCTTATCAACAAAAAGTAAGTAATTTCACATGATGTACATAAGAGGAACTTGGAACAAAACTATAGTGGATATTGTGGCAGCGCTGTGTATAAATTTAAATGATATCCTTCAAATTCAAATATTTAAGTTTAAATAAATGTGTGAATTAAAATATATTTCTATATATATATATAAATTACACCCACACTATTTTAAACAAGAAAAAAAGTTATATAACAATGAAAAATGTAAAACATTTAAGTATATATATATATTTCTGAAACTTGTAAAATAAATGTATAATATATCAAACTTTTGATAATTTATATGTAACAATAAGAAAGGAAAAGGTTAAACATACTAAATAAATAAAAAACTTCCAAAAAATAAGAAAAGAAAAATTATAAGAGGATAATGTAGGAAAACTTATAGGTATTTCACCAGTGTTTCTCCTGCATTCATTACATTGTTTGTGTTCAATCATTCCCTCCCCCCTCTCACACACATGCTCAAAATATTTTATAATTATTTGTTACAAAATATAAAGTGATATTAGAAGGATAAAAAAAAATCTGCAAATGTGTCAAAAAATTATTTAACAACTCACAAAAAGCATATCCAAGACATTACATACAATCCTGTGTATCATTTTCTCCTAAAATTCATTTAACACAGACACTTATATAACATTTAAAGTAAACTTTGAATTCACTGTTAATATTAAAAAAGATTTTCTTAGTTAATTGCTGGATTTTTTAATGCTTTTTTACTAAATACTTGAACCAAGTTAAATGCCTTGCTGGAAAATATCATATTAAAGCTGACTGTTCACAAACAACCAGGCTTTTATATATAATATTCAAATATAAGATGATGATCTGGACTAACTGATGAATGCTGATTCAGCATGAAATACATTTATTGGAGATATTTATCTTTAACACATGTATGTGATTATGTTTATCAGTTGTATAAGGTAGAATGCATAGCTGTGAAGAGTTGAAAGTTTTTTTGTTTATCAGTTGTATAATGTAGAGTGCATAGCTGCGGGGAGCTTGAAAGTCTGAGTTCAAGTCCCTTCTAATTATATATATATATAAACACCATAAGTGCAAAGACTAACTACTTATCATATATAAATCTTTTCACCATGACAATGCTTAAATAAATCAATATCAATATTCAAATTACATAATGAAGAAAATCCATTGGTCACAGATGTCTGATTTTCTATTGGTTTATTCAAGTATTCGGTTGTGGTAATGTAATTTTTATGTACAATTTTCACCAAACACTATGATTTCTGATTTATTTATAGAAATAAAATGTAACACGTTGATAAACAGGTATTTTCTACTGAGCCAAAAAGTTAAGTTAATAATTAATAAAGTCAAAGTTCACTTTAAAATTAAAACTTTAGTTTCTTGAAACTTAATGCTTATAATTTTAGAAATGACCAAAGGAAGAAAACACTTCTTAACTATCAACCCTGTCCTATTAAAAATACTATGTTTATGATTCAAATTTTATAATATATTGTAACTGTTTTTTTTTTTTGTTTTGTTTTTTTGGTAGGTCAATACAATAATGATAATTCTTTTGAAATTTTTTCCAAAATGTTTTTATTCAAACGTTTTCATTCACTATGATACGACTCTCATTATTAAGGATCACGTAAATGTCTGAATTTCATTGAAATCTCGATATCCTTTTTTTTTTTAAAAAAACCCCAACTTCTTTAAATTTGTCCATATTAATGTTCTTTTAATATTCAATTAATATTAAATTCTATATAAACAACTGTTAAAAGCTACCAAAATAACATTCTATGTGTAGCAAATTAAAACAATTATTTTGAAGATAATGAATCCAAACTTGTATTATAATCAGTTTACTTATTTTAAATATTTACTTATACATTTTAAGTAAGATCTAGTAATAATATATTTTGACGTTCTCTGCGCACAGAAAATGAAGCTATTAAACGTAAATAAAATTATTAAAAATTACCGCCAAACGCTTTCGGGACAGTATTTCAAACGCTAATGAAGTAAAGCCTTAACTATTTTGACGTTCATAATTTTAAAATAAAATTAAAAAGTTAATACTGTTTCATGTATTTTTTTTTTTTTGTCCTTCTCTTTCTTACCAATTTCTTTTCACGCGCGCGCGCACACACATTTATTATAGCTATTTTAAAATAATAATAAAAGAGCATTGCAGGAACACATACACATTTAATGATTAACTTTTTCCAAAACAGTCCTTATTGCTTATTATTAATAATAATTACTGAATTGTTATTTTTACTTTCTTACACAACAATTCAAACAAAGACAGGTTCATAACTAATGCAAAGGATGACGTTCTCCCAGTAAGCAGACCTGTTTCGGCTTTAGGCCCACCTGCTACCCCCAACTGAGATTTTGATTCCAAATTCATTGTCCCACCTTCGCATTTTTTTTTAATAAAAAAGATTTAACAATAATAATTACATTAACCTAATAAGAAATAACATCTAAACCCGCTAGAGGATATTTTAAAAAATTAGGTTAATTTTATATGATTAAATAAAAATGCTATAAAAAATATACAAATACAGTATATATATATGGAGGGAGAATGAGATAATTTGATGGAGAGATATTACGATAGAAAAAGAAAATGAAGCAATCAAGTCATTCCACCTTTTATGCTAATTATATATTTTTTTTCTTTGTTTGCTTACACCTGTCCAATATATAAGGATGCTTCTATGTATGATATGTGTACATATATATAAATCATATATTATTATAAAATTTAAGGTTTCTTAATGCTTATTAACTAACAAAATGAGTTTGACTTTGTCAAGCATTGGTTACCGAGTGGTCAGCACAGCTGCCTTACAAGCAGTTGCACCGGGTTTGCGGGTTCGCTTCCCGGCCGATGCTTTGACATATGACAAAAAAAAAGAGTTTGACTTTGTCTTGATTAATATTTAGTTGGAATAGTAAAAATTAGAAATAAAGAAGGCCTAGAAACATGAAATATTAGAAGCCAAAAATTACGATGACGAAAATGACATGTAACATTATTGGAAACCAAAAATTATCAGGTATAGGTTGAACTGTCATTCGAAGCATGGGAATGGTGAATACAGTAACATAATAATGATTAAAACAAGGTATAAACTTATCAAAAATAACACTGGCATTTTCATAAAAGAATGAAAAAACGTAGTGAATTAGAAAAATAAACAGGAGAAAGTAATCTGTAAAGTTTTTGATAATCAATATCTAAAGAAATAAATCAATCAGAAAATTTATATTTTAAAACATATTTAAAAAACTTTATAGAAAAAAGTCTTTCATAAAAAAAACAAAATATGTAAAATACTGTTAATCACAAACTCATAATTTCAGGGCTTTCTTTTTTCGGGGTGGGGATGGAAATTTTTTAGATTTCAAAAAGACTTTCTATCTCAAAAAAACAGGCAAAACTCTTCATACAGTAGTGCCACCCTATGTCAACCAGAGTAATCAATGGATGCCAGAAGGCTTGTGCATAAAATCCCCATCTAGTGCCTACTCATCCAATATCCCCAGACTAGTTTCTGGCTTGTGGCCTTCATCAGTCTGGGGATATTGGATGAGTAGGCACTAGATGGAGATTTTATGCACAAGCCTTCTGGCATCCATTGATTACTCTGGTTAGCACAGGGTGACACTACTGTATGGAGAGTTTTGCCTGTTTAATAACAGTTATGGGTAGCATAAGAGATGGTGATCATGTGATGTTTAGTGGACTTTCTATCTCCCTATTATAAACTTGTTTTTTAAAGCATACAAAGTTCGACAATTAAAATAAAACTTTAATTTTATTATCAATTGTTTAGTTTATGAAGAAATATTGTGAACATTAATACTAAACACATTTCCAGTGGTACAGAAAGATCAAGATTTTTTGCAACATGAATTGTTATAATAGTATATTCTTCAATTTATGAATTATTCAGTATGTAATACAATTTTATTTCTCTCTTCCTTTTCATACACTTTATTTATAAAGATTCATAAAAATCAATACTTCTGTTGTTATTTAGCAGAGATGATATATTAATATATACCATTAAAATAATTGCCAAGCACTTTTACACTAACGTGTCCTTATCAAGGCAAATTCCATGAAACATGGACTCCTAACAAACGTAAAAACTCACTTACCAACCAGACATCACTAATCGAAAAACTAGTTTGTTTAGCATTAATTGCATCTTGGACTTGTTAATTAAATATGGATTACTTAATCTTTCATTTCTTGTCATGTTGTGAAATAAAATTATGATCTGTTGCACATTGATAAATATAAAATGCTGAATATACCATACTATATTCAATGGTTTTTTTATAATTATGTTGTTGCAAACAACATTTCATATTCATCCTTTTTCACCAATATAAATAGCACAACAATCTGGAACTTGACAAACAATAAAATATATAATTTGACTTTTATCCCTATTAGCCATTTTATTTTTAGTAGTTTTTCGATTAGTGATGTCTGGGTGTGAAAGTGAGTTTTAAGTTTGTAAAGAATCTATGCTTTACAGAGTTTGCCTTTATAAGAACATGTTAGCATTGAAAACACTTGGCAATTATTTCAGTGCTATATATTAATATATTATCTCTGCTAAATAACTACAGAAGTGTTGGTTTTTATTAATTTATAATTTGTAGCAGAAGAAATTTGTATTTTAATGTTATAAAGATTCAATAAATTATATTCCTTTAAACATTATTTTTTTTGTTTTTTGTTTTTCAAATTTTAAATGAAATAATCATTGTTACACAAAAGAATGAAACTTTATCATGGTAATGATCTTTATTAAATCTTAATCATCCAACTTACAATTTCAAACAACAATTAGAATATGAGTTCTAATAACTCTAATTATGTTATAAATAAAGAATGGATATTAAATATATAACATTGAAAATATATAAATATTTATTTTAACAACTCCAATACTTGATTATAAAATCATACGTGACTAATATACACACAGTCACATATGATTTTATAGTTTTTCAGATATAATTCTAAAAGTAGAAGAGGACGTTTGTCTGATATGATTAAAGCAGTCAAGACATGGGAATGTTACTGTTGTGAGAGTTTCATAAGCTTTAAATATTAATGTACTGCTACTGAAGATGGCAGAATATGCCGTAAGATGGCTATAGCAAAGGATATTAATCTTCAATTTTATATATGCATTTTTAAAATTTTTGTAGTTTTATTCTATTGGATTTTTTTTAAAACTTAAAATAAGTATATAAAAGAAAATATTTAAAAATCAAAAAGATTATTACCTTTTAAAGGAAGTTTAAGAAATTATAGTATCCTGTGTGATTGAGAGCAGTGGTTAAGGGATCCTCAGATTGATTTAAGTTCCAGAAATTTTTAATGCTCAAGCTTCTTATGAACTTCCGACAAATAAAGCCATTCAATTATTTATTTTTATTTAATAATTATGTTTAGAAAACAAGTGGTTGTAAAGGCATGAGAAAATAGTGAATTGTGTTTAATGATGAGATTCAAAATCATAGGTAATTTTAATTATATGTTATTTCACTACATATAGAAAAAAGTTTTTTTAATTGCAAAAATTATCAATATGTCATTACTAATGATATTTAAAAACTGATGTCAGACTCATAATTCTAAATTCTTGCAGAGAATTAACAATTAAACTGTAGTAATTTGCTATCTATATATATATACTGAACAATGCTACAGATATATGTAAGAGATTAAGGTCTGGGCCAACTGATGAGTGCTGGCTCAGCATGAAATGTGCTTCTTGGGGATCATAGACTTTTTTCAAGTCTTTGGTCATATGTTTATGATTATCTTCTTCACAAGGTGTTAAAACTGGATAGAAACCGGTATCTACCTTGTGTCAAAGTCGTGGAGTGAAAGTTACATTACAGAAATATTATTCATTATTGGATAACCTCTAGTCTAATGAATGAGTAATAAAAATTATTAACATACATTCATAAAGTGATCGGTGTCAAAGTTGTGAGGGCAGCACGTTTGACACATCAGTTAAACTGTAGTGATTTGCTATATATATATATATACTGAACATTGATAAAGATATGTGTAAGAGATTGTGGTCTGTGCCAATTGATGAGTGCTTGTTCAGCATGAAATGTGCATCTTAGGGATCATAGATCTTTTTCACATCTCTTTGACCATATTTTTTTGATTGCCTTCACAAGGTGTTAAATGTGGATAGTTCCTATCTTGCATGGGGGTAGTGTAGTGAAAAAATATACTGCAGAAATATTATCCATTATTGGATAATCTCTGGTTTAATGAATGACTAATAAAAATTAATGGCATACTAAATTTAAAAAATACAGCTATTGGCAAAATATTTATTGCAAACATACACATATTAATCCATAAACTGTGTTTACTAGTTTGAAGAAAAAAACTAGAGTCATCAACTTTATCAGCAGCATATAGTGAATGTTTATGGACATACTACAAAAAAAAATGGAGAACAGATGAAGAATAAAAATTTAAAAATGAGTTTTACCTATACAAATCAACCCGTGAAACTCAAATACATTCACATGTATCACATTTTTGTTTATTTCATATCTGGCAATGCTGTGTTTTAACTTCTTCCACAATAAACTTTTTTTTTGTAAACTTCATCAGATTTGACTTGTCAAACAGTATCTTTCCATTGTGTTTCATAATCACCAATACTGTACTAATAAAAATAATCAATATAGCACCACTTTAAAGAGATTTTGAGATATTCTTGGTAATTTAAATGGAATCTACTTTTTCCATATAATATTCTCAACTTTACCATATAGTGCTTCTTGAAAGCCTATCATCATCATCATCATTATTATTTAAGCTTTGTGCATCTACTCCAGGAAAGGTTTTTAATAATGTGTTTTACCAGTTTTTAGTTATGAATCTGAAAGTTGAGCACCTAACAAAAGATCCATATAACATGCAAGATAGGAGTAACAAGAAGACATTGAAAATGAAATACATAAGGTGAGAGAACAAATAGTTGACTGACATAATTAAGGGAATTAAGAGACTGAAGTGGTATCGGGCTGGACATATTACTAGAAGAGATAATAATAGACGAACAGTTGAAATATTAAATTGGATTCCAAAAGATTATAAAAAATGTAGAAACGAACCATATCTGAAATGGATGGATGAAATTAGGAAATCTGCTTGGGTGATGTGAAAAAGAAAGACTAGAGATGGGAGAATGTAGTTTGAATTTGAAGAGACCTTCATTCTGAAGTGGTTCAATAATGCTTGAAAATGATGATGATCCATTTCAGAAATCTTAACAATTTATCATTAGTATTATGATGTTGATATTTAATTTTTAGAATCTTACAGAGCATCCTTAAATAAATAAATGAAATCACCTCCTTAAAGTTATGATGATAGAAAGTTTATGTCTTATTTTTATAATCTAAGGTCATTATAATAATGAAAAAAATTGAAGAATGATCTTATATCAAGTAGCATCCACAATATTATCTTTAATCAGGAATTCAATAAGATGAAATATGGTGTTTATATGATGACATTAATTTCACATACAAAAGCTTGTTACTTGAAGGGTGGTCATCTAAAATCCAATATAATTAATAAATATAAAATCTCTGCAGGTTGACAAGCTTAAAGTCAATCACAAATCTATCTTCTGGTTGGAATTTCTGTTGGTTTTCATTTAGCGCTAATAGATACCCATTTACAAAAAAAAAATAAAATCCAAACACTACATAAAATGAGCTCATCAAATAATTGAGAGTAAATATAAAAGAATTTCTATTGCTTGGACTATATTTGATAGACTTAATTTTTATAACTCTTATAATTTTTATTTTTAAACCCTTTACATTTATATAATTTGTCCATTTTAACTTGCAGTTGTAAAGATGAATTTTTAAATTCCTAAATGAAACATAGACTTCAAGTGTAAAAAGAGTAGTAAATAAAATATATTGGATATAATAATATAAAATAAAAAAAAAATGAATGGATTTTTGAGAGTATTGATGAATTCAAATTAGGAAGTACAAATGAGATGGCAATTGATGGGAAAAGTCATGTTGCATTTATGTAGTAAGTAGTCAATAAACATCACATGACCACCACCTCTTATGCTTGTGTATAACTGTTGTTAAAACAGGCAAAACTCACTATATGTATTGCCAGACACTGCAAGCTAGAGTAATCAATGGATGCCAAAAGGCTTGTGCATAAAATCCCCATCTAGTGCCTACTCATCCAATATCCCCAGACTAGTTTCTGGCTTGTGGCCTTTGTTAGTGAGGAGCCTTGGATCTGAGAGCAGGATGAGTAGGCACTAGAGAGGGATTTTATGCACAAGCCTTCTGAAATCCATTGATTACTCTAGCTTGCTGTGTGTGGCAATATGTATAGTGAGTTTTGCCTGTTTTATATAATAATTATTTTAAAAAGTTTTGGAAGAGAGACATATTTGAGTTGGGAGATGAAATAACAAAGTTTATTAAATCATTAAAAAAAAAAAAATCTTGTGGATAAATGTGTGGAGTTATTGGACATGAATTGACTATCATAAACACTAATTTATTTAAAAACACACTTAATAAAGGAACATGTATGCCTATCCATTAAAAACTGGGGGAACCTTATATATTATTTCATGATTAGGAGTTATTGTTAAACAGATCATAAATTAATATAACCCAAGGATAAAATAATTTGGATTTAAAATATACTCCTATTTCTAAGATACTGTTTTGAAGTTGGATGTTAGTTATTTAGAAGAAAATATAACCAATTAATACTAAATTACCAAGTTACATTGGTAAACTTATGTTCCTGATGCAGGGTTTTTTTTTTTTAAAAAAGAGTAGGTTGTCGATATGAGTAAATCTGTTCCTGGGTTTGGTAAAAAGAATCCCAAGTGCTTTTCTGACAATGATTCTATTATTAGTGACATGATTAAAAATGTAACATTCTTTGCTTGAACATAAGATTTTGTAAATAACATGGGGATTGCCAAAAAAAAAAGCAAGTGATTAAAACTGCAAAGTGGATCTAGTCATTACTTAATCATGGCAATTTTAGAACTTTTTTGATTCAGAAGAAATATTTGCGAGCTGGACAAATATTATTTAATTCTGTTAAATCCATATATGGAATAGATGTGATACTTCCGAGGACATGGAAAGAATATTTTGATTATTTTTGAATAATGATACAACAATCTAAATTATTTTAGCGATATGTTCTATTCTATCTATTCATTTAAACTTGGTAGACCCAACATCCATAATGAAGTTAAAATAGCCTTTGCAATCTTAAATAAAAAAAGGTTACAGATTATATTGGTCTAATCCCAAATGTGATGGCAAAATACTTGTTTCAAAGCTATTGAAATTATTTTAGAGCTAAATTAATAATTGGATTGTGCCATCTGCTTTTATGGATGCTTCTATTATTTTAGCCTATAAAAATAAAGATATAAAACAAAATACAGTAATTGTAATAAAATACTATTTCTGCAAACTATGAGGAAACTACTTTCAAAGATTTTATTGCATATGCAGTAAAATTCTTCAAACTACTTTCCCCATAGTTAGGTTTTAAAGAATTAAGAAGTACATTATTGGCAGAAAAATGCAAGAAGGATACCACAAAAAAGGCATGATTTATATATTTATCTTATTGATTTGACCAAGATATTTGATTTATCCTGCTAAAGATATTTTAGTAATGCTTAAAATTAGCTTACTGTACATTGATAATATTTTATCTAACAAATAGATTACTATTGATATAACATATGGTAGGTATTATTTGCAAGTTCTTTAAATGATTTCTTCAAAATCTTGTTCATAAATTTTCTTTATAACAGATTCAGACATTTCTTCTGTGAATGGATTTATATTCTTAGTATTACATATTTGATAACTCATGAAATTATTTCTGTGCTAATTAAAAATATTCAGAATGAATATATATATATATATTAGATATGTGATAAATTTGTGTTTCATGAACTGTTTTATATAATCACTGCAAAATTCTTCTTTAACATGGTTATTTGTTTTTCTCTTTTTGTTTTAAATGCTTTTATTTAAGTTACAATATCTGTTTGTTTGTATATTTGTAAACTATTGCATTTACTTTCATATTATTTCTGGACATAGAATGGTCTTACTTATTTACATGTGGCAGCTAATAAATGAATAGATGACTGAAAACATTTTGTTCTGCCATTGAAATTAATGACTATTAATACTTAATCTCTTCTTTATAAAATGATGACAAGAAATGTCTTTGAAAAAGAATGCCAAAATATTTTGTTAATACTTTATGAGAATTTATTTGTGTTGTACCCAACCCATTTTCAATATGTTCAAGTATCAGCTGAATATACAAGAAACACCAACATGGTATTAGTCTACACATATGGAAATTATACTAAACCCCACTCTTATATAGCAAGAAGGATCATAAGCAATTTTTCTCTCATTATCTATAATCATGTTTCAACTGATTAAGTCAAATTTACTCTGCAATATTCAGTAAGCTTATTTATTTTCAGTGAATTCTTAAACTATTCCTAGTTATTTTTTTACTCAGAAATTGTTATATTTTATTTAATCTTTAATACAGATTTTAAATTTAATAAAGATTATTGGTTCTCTCTTCAAACTTCCTGTAATACCATACCCGAATCAATGTATGTGTTACATAATGACATAGTTATTAAATTGAAAGGCTGAAACCTCTCGCATGTGCTTTTTTTTTTTTAGAATTCTTGTATGACAGTCAATCAGATGTAATGATAGTTATCTAGAGGGCTCTCAAATTGCAACACAATACATCTATCATTACATCTGATTGGCTGTCATACAAGTATTCTTAAAAAAAGCATATGCGAGAAGTTTCAGCCTTTCAATTTAATTTCTAACTGTTTGCGCTTTATAAATAAATATTTACATAATGACATAGTGTAACTTATTCACCACCAATATTTTAAATTACTAGTATATTTGGATCATGAGTTATGACATAAAATGTGAGAATGTGTTTATGCATTGACCATAATGCAGGGGTCCCCAACCTTTTTGCACTTAAGAGCACATTCTATAATACCAGTGAGATGGCGGGCACCATTTATTTTTTCAATGTAAATTTATAGTTGGATATTGTTAATAATACACATAATGTACAAAAAAATATTTATTAAAATTTTAACATATAATTAACGTTTATATTTTTACACTGTAAAAGTATACTAATTTATAAGAAATTTTAAAAATTAAATTTATTTGTATCAGATAAATAATTTTTTATCATGTTCGGATAGTGGCGGGCACACGTAAAAAGGTCTGCGGGTGCCATGGTGCTCATGGGCATAGGGTTGGGGACCCCTGCCATAATGGAACAATATGTTAGTGTTAAATTTTGTTTTAAATAAAGAAAAACTATGCTGAAATGTTTGAAGTTGATTCAAACTGAATATGGCATAGAAGTCATGAATTATAAGAATGTTTTCAAATAGTTTCCAAGATTTTGTAATGTCAGAGGATGAAAAGCACTGAAGATGATCTATGAAAATATAAAGATACTGTAAAATTTATTGGCATAACTTGTGAGTCAGCATAGTAGGACATTATTTTGTGCTGAATAACTAAATGAAGATGTTATATAGCACAAGTATTGATTTAAATATGGTGTTATGGACAGATTGGAGGGAGAGTCAGTCATTTTTTTGAGATAAATTATGCATCTACAATAGTTTTTATAGAAGTTCGTAGTTCACTCAATTATATATCATATGCTTCAATCTAATATTATCTAAGAATTATGAGAAATCTCATTTTTACATTTTATACGACTGTTATAAAAATTGGAAGAGGGGGTGTTTCCAATAACTCTTAAGATGTACTTCGATCAACTAAGTCTTTTTAATTAACCCAAAATCCCATATAGTGCTCAAATGATATACAGAATTTGTGAATGTTTCTTTCATTGTCTGAAACTGAATCTTTAGAATGTAAAAATGAGATTAATGTAATTTCTAAAAGATATAAGATAGTCAATCTGAATGTGGTGCACATATATGAATAATTAAAAATGGGATTTAACGTGCACTTAAAGTGTATTAGATATATATTTGAATTTTATTAAATTTGAAGTCTATATCTGAGATTAAATAAATATAACAATTCTTAACGTAATACACACATTTTATACTAACCTTGAGTATGGTTTTCATGAGAGAGGCAACCCCCATTTACCTCCTAGAGATTATCTTTTAAAATGTACTTTAAAAAAATGCAATTTTGATTATTTTATTAGTAAGTTATGATTGAGGTAGAATGCAATGAAGAACTTGAAACTGAATCAGTTGTTGAAGTCGTTAAAAAGTAAAAATAAATATCAAATAAATCGAGTAATAAAGCAGTGACTGGGCATTACGGATTAATTTGTGTCGACATCACAAAACTCATCTCTAATGTATATTTAATACTTTGTTTTTTGGTGGTGAGGGTGGAATGGTCATATTTGTCTGGAATTGGCTGTTGCTAATGATAAGAACCCATTTAAGTATTTATTTAAAAATGATTTGTGTGAATAAAGGCTTTCTTAAAAAATAAGCATTTATAGAGTACATATAATTTTATATTAGCAAAAACTAATTCAAGCAATAGATGGCAGCACGGCGATGTAAATGGCGCTTGGATAGTATATTATTATTAGTAATTAATATTTTTGTTACAATATATACACTAACTCTGAAATATGTTTGTATGATAATTAAAGCAAGCATTCTCGTAGCAGAAACTGGAATAAACTTAAACTAAATATTTGATGTTATTACTATTTGAAGTTACTGTTTAAATCTATTTACATTCACATTAATGGATTGAAATTACTTACTCTTGATTTCCCAAAAGTTTTTAAACCAATTAGTAAATTGATTCATAAAAATAGTTATAAACTGAACCTAAAAAAAAGTGAACTAATTATAAAATTGTTTTCTTTTACGATCACCTACATGCAGCCGTTTTTATAAATGTTCTCACCTAAAGGCATTCTGGTTGATCTAACACAAAGTACATATGGTTAACTTTTGATTCAAATAAATAAATCATGATATTAAACGAAATCTATCTCAATACTAATGTTTGTTTTTTATTATATTATAAATATCTTTATGCAATAATACATATACATAGACGCACGCATTGATTAAAACATAGCATAGACAGGTTGGCTCAGACGTCGGTTATGGGGGGGGGGGGCTTAAATGAGCCCTGCATTTTCAAATTTTTTTAAAAAAATTGATAACAGAATTTTTGAAGTTTCAGAGATGTATTGATATGGGGACCCAAGAATAACTTTTTCCTAAGGACTCACAAAACTACCGGTCCGACTAATTGGTATTCCAAATGGGATACTTTAAATCAGTCATGTCTATGCAAAAGAGATATTCTTTGTTTTAATTTAATACATACATAATTACATCACGTGATCATCATTTCTTATGCGTGATCAAGCTCTTAAAATATGCAAAACTCTCCATACAATAGTGCCACTCAGTGCAAGCTAGAATAATCAATGGATGCAAGAAGGTTTATGCATAAAATCCCAATCTACTGCCTACTCATCCAATATCTAAGTGCAGTGCTCTCAGATCCAAAGCTTCTCACTGATGAAAGCTGCAAGCTAGAAACTAGCCTAGGGATATTAGGCACTAGATAGGGATTTTATGCACAAACCTTCTTTCATCCATTGATTACTCTGGCTTACACAGAGTGGCACACCTGTATGGAGAGTTTTGCCTGTTATAATTACAATTATTAGACTACATTAATCAAATAGAAAGAGTACACCAAATAACATAATATATGCATATAAGAATGTCATTATAAAACATTTCAGCTATGGAAGGAGTAAACTAGAACATTATAATCTTTAAAAGCATTAAACAAAAATACCAAAAGCAACAAGTACTTATGTATGAAAATTCATTTAAATAATAACGTAAATCAAAAATTAATTACACAAAAGCAAAAATAAACATATTTACTATACTTAATATAAGTATCAGTGCATTAGTTAAAATATTTATTCATTTATTATCATGAAATAGTAATTTATATATTAAGTAAATTTTAAAATTACTATTGAATGTAATAGATTCAGGCAGCTTAACTATTAACAAAATGTAAAGAAACCTATAGAGATTCCAACCAGAAAATAGATTCACCAATAGCTTTATTAACTCATTAAATTCTACCACTGCAGCCATAAATCTGTCAATCATTAACAATGTGATTCATAGTTTATATGCACACACATTGACAATGATCAGTGACTGATAAAATTCCATTTATCAAGTAGTTGAGCATAATATTCATTAGTTGTCTTAAATCTATTGATGAGGCTTCAGTTACATCTAGGTAGATCAAATCCAGCTGTTTTTATTGTTGGATCTGGAAAAATAAATTGGTCTGGAATCTCATAAGAATTCCTCCCTTTCCCCTTTTTAACACAATAATTCATCAATTGTAAATTTTTAGTTGAACATCCAAAGTGGGGATTTAAAAAAATAGATAAAGGATTATCAGAGATTCAATATTGTTTTAGAGAATCAAATAGAATAGTTTTTATTGCAAGATAAATGCAAGAAAAGTGTTGGGAACAAAAAAGTGATTTTTATTGTCTTAGTTGAAGTACTTCACCAAAATAATTGAATATGTTTTTGCTATTATTTGAAATTAATTAATAATTCATTGAAGTTTTTTTCTTACACTGTACCTGATGGAATGAGAGGAAATGTTATAAGTGAAACATCCAAGCCATTTGAGTGTGTATTTGCTCCAACATTGTTTATGACTTTTATGAATGTGGTCTAGGGGACTGTTTATGGAGATCTAATAAATCAAAAATGATAATGCAATATAGGTTTTCTAGTGGAATTTTTAATTTAAATTAATTAAAAACAAAAACTTTGTTTGGGATTGGATTTACAAATTGTACTACTTGTCCAATTCAAAAGATAATCTACAGAATATACTTAATATATAAAGACTTTATTTAGTAATCAATGCTCAAAATCTCAAGTTCTTTATTAGTCAGTAATGGAAGAATAATCTTCATTAATTTTTAGCTTGGATGGTTATCAGCTTAAGAAAGTAATCCAATTTAAATATTTTGAAAGCGTTTTAAGTAGAAAGATAGATTTAAACGTTGAGATACAGCATAGGCTTTACAAATTAAAAAATAGTACATTTCATCATAGGGACAAAACTACTGCAATTAACTTAGCTGTATATAGAGTTTCTATTTTCCTTAATTTATTGAATGATAATGACATTTGTCCATAAAGACAATAGAAAAGTTTCATTTGAATGTTTAAAATATAATGATAAGATATGACAAGATCATAAGACCAATTAATATATTCTTCAAGTCACTAGGGCAAGACCGTAGAATCATTATTGTAAAATCACACCCTGTTGAATTGAACATGTGAAACAAATTAACAATATGAGATTTACTAAAACAGTTACTCCTGATAAAATTGAGCATGGATTCCATGGGAGAAATAGATCCATTTATATCATAAAGATTACTCAAAGTCTTTCTAAAGGAGAGCAGTGCTGATTGTTTTTATTAAGAAGATATAACACATTTATTCTTATACAGTATGAAACTTTTGTTAGACAACTAGGGTGTTAACAGTTTTATTATGTCCTTCATTTTTATCACTGTAGCCATGTATTTGACAGTTTTGAACTATATGTTTCATGTTTGTGTTTCTCCATATCTACATAGTATAGTGGCAATTAATTTCATTTATAAAGTAGTCTTGATCTATTGATGAGAGTCAAATTGTGTATAAGTAGATCAGTTAGGTGGCTTTATTGTTAGATCTGGAAAAAACGTGTTCGGAAACTGATAAAATTTTAATTTTTACAACATAATTCTACAATTGTGGATTCTTTGTTACACCTCTAAAAAGGTGATATTGATTTGAAATGAGTCTTAAGTGATGAATTATATCTTGAGTTACTGGCCAATCTGATTTTCTTAAAAGTTTTTTAAGCACATTCCATAAGACAACTTCCTTTTCATTTTCTGGTTGAGAAATACATGAAAGAACCTGAGATCACTGTGAAGGAGTAGACTTAAGTGTAGCAGTATTTTTTCTTAGAGCAATATTTAAATGAATATCAGTTAAATACAGTGTTGAAATATTTCATAAATTAATTTTCTAACAGAAATTAATAAACAACATCATCTAATATCAAATAAACTGAATAATGAATCAATATATTTTATATGTGGGTATATTTGTGGTTCACAGATTGGTTTGTATAGGCATCACAAAACTCACTTCCGGTGTATTATTATCAATATTTGATGTTTTGTCTTTTTCTTTTCTCTTGGTGTTAGAATGGACATTTTCATTTGTGAAATGACTGCTGCTGTGGATGGTAAATAATGAGTATAAATTTTATAGATAGCTGAATACTGCTTCATTAATATATCAGCTGATTTGAAAATTCTACCTGTTATTTAACACTTTCATTGGTGGAATTTTTTAAATATTAGTCGATGAACAATTTGTTTATATAATTGCCAATTTAGTAATTGCAAATTTGATTTATACATTTGCAATTCAATGATGCTGAAGAGTTTTATATAAATTTTTAAATAGTATGAACATACTGAATTAAAGAATGACAATCCATCTACAAATTCATCAAACAACAACACTTTCAATCATAGTACCTTAATGCCAAATACCTCAACATATGTTCAAAAAAGACATTCATCATACAGAAAAATAAAATTAATTTTTTTTTTTTTGTTAAAAAATACACATTTAAATGATGTTAGTGAAAATTAAATAAAAATTTAATTTAAAAAAAGTCCTTTTTAAAATGCTTGGAATCCCATGTTTATGTTAAGATGCATTTTCAAGAATTTTGACCAATGATAGACTTTAATTTAAGTTAGTGTGATATTGGTAAGAACTATGCATGCATGGGTTATGCCATTTTTTCCTTCATTGATTTATTTTTCTCTGCAATAAAATTTGTATCTTTTAATGAAGTTTTTTCTAAAAACTGATTTAAAAATGTATTTTTTCCTTTTTTAAATTTCACAGAAAAGAATTAACGTAGATTTATTTTACCATGGTCATGAATTAAGATTTAAATTCTAGCATAGACATTGACTTCTCAGTAGACAATCGATGTTACTTGAAAGGTTCACTTTCTGACAACTCATATTATACTATTGTCCCAGAAACTTCTTAAAAGATGATGATGTTGTAACTTCTAAATAAAAAGACTGATAAAAAAGGCATCTGCACCAATTAGTACAGCAGCCAGAACCATCAATGTGTTTGGATTCAAATCTGTTTTTTATCAATAACATTATTGAACTATTGATAATTTTATGAAGTCTTCAGAACCACAAGTATACAATCTTTACCATCTTTTCTTTGATAAAAAATATATGAAAAACAATTTATTAAAGTAATAATAATACTATAGAAGAGAAAAAAGTTTCAGGCAGAGTAAATCTATCACATTGTCAACTGAAATCTGTATATCATATCACACAAAATTTTCATAGACCTTGATTTCCTAGAATTTTATAAATTGAACATGTGTAATAAGTGTATTTGGTAATTAATATAAATTTTGTCCACATAATGTAAATGGTTCTTGTTTTGTGTGTAGCAGTATCTCATACCGCTATAGTGTAAGTGTAAGCAAATTTCATTTCTCCACTTTTTGTAATCAATGGTTATTTTTTCTACTTTTTTACACACATATTTTTAATTTTTTTTTTGGGTACATAATTTTTCTTGTAAGTAATTCTTAAATAAAAAAACAAATTCATTTCATTATAATAATTGATACTATTTTTTTCTAAAATAAGCCATCTATTTATGTAGTAAGATATAGACATTTCCACAAGGTGAAAGTTGAACAAATAATAAAGAGTATCAATATTTGTGATTATTATAATTAATATTTTATATTGCACTAAATCAAAAAAAAATTTTTTCCTCTCATTTAATGATTACCATACATAAAAAATACATGAGAATATTTTTAGATTTTTTTTCCTCCACTTTTTTTTTTGATCTTTTATATTGTAAATTTTTTTTTACTATTGTTTTAATATAATATATAGGGATATGTCATAGTACAGTAATATGAGGGATTAGATTGACATAATGTCTGCATGGGTATGATTACAATATCAAATCCATCAAGGGCTTTGAGCATTCCGTTATTGGGTTTTCAATATAATGGATGGTTGAATAATTAGAAAGGTGAAAAATTGAAGTCTGTCCATTAAAGTTTAAGGAATTGCTATCTTAATATAAGATGAGCACTGATTGTATGTATATGTGGGAGATTATAATCTGGCCCAGCTGAGAGTGCTGGTTCTGCACAAAATATATAAATTGGGGATCATGTATCCTTTTTGCATGAATGTGGTCATGGGTATCCATTGTGTGAGATAGGATGAATAGATTACAAAATTCTAAGTTCAATTCCCTATACTTACAAATTATTAGTTTCTTTTGCATAATATTTGATTTACAGTAATTATTGTTAAATATTAATCTTATTTGTAAGAAAGCAATATATTTCTAAAAGAGGCCTGCATGCATTGAAAACTAATGGGACTACTAGTAAAAATAAAAAAAGATATCAGGATATCTAATTTTAATATTTTAGTGTAAAAAATTATTTTAGATAAATTATATTCTATATTATTTATTAAGAATTTTAATAGGAATATAATGAGCTTTTCTATAAAAATGCAAATTTAAAATTTAATTCTCAAAATTTAGAATTAGTGATCCTATATAAAAATAAGAATTTTTAAAAATATTAATTTTTTAAAAGTAATGACTATATTTTCTAATCTTTATTACATTCTTTGATATTTACTCTTTCTGGCAACATATAGAATTTTATTTTTGATGTGTTCAAACTGACGTTATTATACAAATTGTATTTCAGTACAATCCTTTAAAAATTCAATATGGCTGCCATAGTACTCTAGGTTAAAAAAGCATATAAGTTTACAAACTAGATAAAAAGTGCATTTACACATCCACATAACTTTATTTTTGTACAGTAGCACTGAATAAAAATATATATATTTTTATTTAGATGAAACAAAATACATTTTCCCAATATGAATAAATATAAAATTAGACACAGTACAGTAAACAACTGCAGTGTGACCAATCAGAATAGTTGAAAGAACAAATTTGGTTTGTGATCTCATGTCAAAATACCTAGTTTAGAATTAAAAATTTAAGATAGATGATATCAGTCAGTCAAATTTCAGAATTATATGAATCAGGAGTCACAAAATATACTTTTTAAAATCAACTTTTTTATATACAATAATTTTTTAAATATTTCTGTGTACATATAATTTCTTGAAGCAATATTAAATCTTTAGGTACCATCCACCACATTTTTAAAACTTCTACATTTCATCTATCAATGAAAAAATTGACTGATCTTTGCAAAATACATATTACAGGCTTTGCTCTTATAAGGTGCACTATAAATAATCAATAATTAATCAATAGGGCAATATTATTATATTGCTCTAATTTTATATTAGAACATGGACATTAAGATTAATGGCATGTTGAAGGCAATCTTTTTGTAAAGACTAAGAAAAAAAATTAAAGAGTTTTGCCTTATGCATTTATATTATTCCTTTTATACTCTGTGTGGTTTGATGCAGTTAGTAGAATATATGGCTTGGGGTCAAGAGGTCACAGGATCAATTCTTAAGCTCGCAACAGTTGTGGTGTTTGAACTTTTTATGAACTTTGAGTAATAAAGCCATTAGCATTTTCTTCATTCACTTTATCTCAGATCCTTCACTGAAAAAAACTAATTTAAAATGTCTCTCGAAGACAGTGTGCCATGATCATAGTTTGTCTTTGTTTAAGATGACAATTGATTTGTAATTCACATATTTATCAGAAAAAAAAAATGCTTATATTTTTTTTCAAAAAGTGAATTTACTTGTAATAATATGAGAATATTAATTGTCAAAAATCAACATTGAAAGTAAATAGTTTTTTTCTGGTAGACATATTTGCATGGACTTCAGTTTTCTTTCTTTTTTTTTTTTTTGTTACAATAAATATAATTAAAAAGATTTTTTTAACTACAGTTATTGTTACCATTTATTAACAATTTATTAAACATTACTAATTATAAATAATTAATTATTTTTTTCGCATTCATTAGGTTCCTGATACAAAAGTAAATTTTAAAAAATCGAATTTTTTATATTATTAGAAAATGCTTTTAAACATGTATATATATTCTGTTTTAATTTTAATAAGATATAATTTACATTAAACATCACATGATGACCATTCTGCATGCGTACACAAGCTATTTACACAGAGGCAAAACTTTCCATATAGTAACGCCACTCAGTGCAAGCTAGAGTAATCAATGGATGCAGGAAGATTTGTGCACAAAATCTCTATCTAGTGCCTACTCATCCAATATCCCCAGACTAGTTTTTAGCTTGTGGCTGTCATCATTGAGGAGCTTTGAATCTGAGAGCACTGCTCCTAGATCTTAGGATCGAATGCAACCCCAAGCAGCCACCTTTTATTTTATTAGCCGCAAGCTAGAAACTCATCTGGGATATTGGATGAGTAGGCACTAGATAGGGATTTTATGCACAAACCTTCCTGCATCCATCCATTGATTACTCTGACTTGCAGTGAGTGACACTACTGTATGGAGAGTTTTGCTTCTGTGTGATATAATTTATATAAGTTTTAAAAATGCATTTTTTAAAAACAAATTTATTTCAATTTGTATTATGTTCATAGTTCTAAAGTGTTATCTCAAAGCTTAAGTCATTATTTCTATGATGATGAACATATTGTTGTTTTTAAGGCACATAATGTAACATTCAAAGATTGGCTATTTGTTTAATCAATAGCTAATTTTTAGAGGTTTAAAAAATATGGTAAATAATGCATAAAATTTACTAGTCCTTCATGACATAGGAGATTGTTTATTTATATATGTGTGTATGAAATAATAAAAAGCTTTGTAGCAATGCATCTTGACTAGATGTAACTTTTTTACAAATTAAACGCAATCTTAAAATTTTTCTTTCAGATGCATGACTGTCAGCAACTGAACAAGCTATTCAATTATTAAACAATAAATCATTATCTAGCTATTTCTAATTAAAAGATAAAACAAGACTGGAAAACTAAAATCCTTACTATCCAATAGTTGCAAGCCTCAGAAATAATGCCATCTCCATCAGTGATTTTATTTTGAATGACTACTGAAGAGGATTTTATGCTGGAAATAGGTATTTCAAAGGCTGTTTTACTTTTCTTGTGTTTAGAGATATAGCAAGTTTTAGCGAATCATTTTAGGTAGTTTCCTTATGAATTAGAAGTTTGTAATAGGCAGAGAAATATTTTCTTTGAATCTTAATTATTTCTTTTAAATATTCATTATAGTTTTATACTAATTCTGCAATGAAACAGAGATCACTACATCTTTATTGTTTTAAATGGATGTGTTTGAAAAAGTTATAAATTAGGATTACTACTAAAACAAGCATCTAATAAAAATTAAAATGCAGATAAGATCAACTATCTGCATAAATGGAAACATAAATTATTCTAGCAACAAAGGTATGTAATATTCATTAAAAAACTATAATATTCAGTATTACATGTCTGTATACATATATGGACATGTTAACATAAATGTGTATATAGTTCTATATATACAGAATATCTCAAGTGAAAAAGTTACTGGTTCTCTCTTCAAACTATAATCTGAGTCATCTCTGAATCAATCCACTTGTTATATAGTAACAGTTATTTAACACAAAAATTTTAAATTGCTAGTATATCTGGATTAGAAGGTATAACAATAAATGTGACAGATATGTTTTGTACTTTAAGCTGTTATAAAACAATGCACTAACATTAAGTTTTGTTTTAAATTGGACAAAACTGCAACTGTAAATGTTTAAAATGAAGCCATGAGTCACAAAAGAAGTTTCAAGTGGTTTGCAAGATTTTATTATGGTGTGGAGAGCATTGAAGATATAAAATGAAGGAATAAAACACACTAACATTTTTCATGTTATAAATCAAAATTCAAACATGGTTGAATTCTAAGCTTTTTGTGGTAAATACTTAAACAATATCATTACATAAGATATGAGTTGATTTAGAAGTGACCCTTCAGACAGCTTGAAAAAAAACAATCAATGTATATTTGCATATATATATATATATATATATATATATATATATAGAGAGAGAGAGAGAGAGAGAGAAGAAATATTTCTTATCTTCTTAGCTGCAGGATACTCTATTTGTTTAATAGGGATTTAAATGTAAAAGATTTGCATATGTGGAATGATCATGTTATAACTTCTGAGACATAATAATATATTTAATTTTTATTGCAATAGTTATAAAAGTAAAAGGAATATTTTTATATAGTTTATTTTTTTATACATTTTATTTTTGAAAAAAAAAAAAAATCTTTATGTCTGAAAAAAATAAATTATTTTTCAATTAAAAGAAAATCAATTGGTCAAGGCATAATGCAGTGATTTCTGAGATAGTCATGTGATTGGATGAAAGATTGATATCACTATTGCTTTTTTTAAAAAACAAACAAAGAAATATGTGGGCAATAGAATTTAATAGAGTTCTCTTGTAGTGAGTTTAGCAGCTAAAAACAAAGTGTGAAAGTCTGATGTTAGATTAATCTCACTCTTAGTTAAAAAAGTGATGTTTGCAAAACAATATAAAATTATAGAATTTACAAAAACCAATGCTAAGCCATTAAAAAAGTTGATCATTACTGATCCAATTAAACTAGTTAATCAAATTCATTAAAAGAAACACTCCTGAAAGAAACTTTCAACAAACCTTATGTATTGACCCATTCAAAATCGTGGCAGCCTCAATTTATGTTAACCTTCAATGAAAATAATTGTTAAATTAAAAACCTGGAATTATAAAAAGACTAAATGGATGAAAAAAGAAAATAATTGTTGAACTGGAAATCTGATCTACAAAGAAAAGACAAATTGATGAAAATAACATTGAGAAAGCTATAAAAACACCAGGAACCAAGAGATTAATTAAACTACAATCTACCAGAAGAAAAAAAACATTCAAATAGGTAACTACAAAAAAAAAAAATTCCTTATTAATTTAGATATTGTATTGTGTACATATTTACATTTATAAATGTTATTTTATAGGGAATTGAAAATATTGAAAAATTGTTTTCTCTAATTTTGTTAAATATTTTTTACTAGGTTAAAATTGTATGGGACATTCTCATTCTCAAGAGAAAAAGGGGAGGAAGATTCAAGTTAAATTTATTTTTTCCTTTATTTCTTGTGAAATAATTTTTTTTATGAAGTTTTGATTACTATAAGAAAATAACACTTCTAAATTAAATATTAATTAATTAAGAATTGATTTAGTAGGGAATTATATATATGGTGTATACTTTGGCTATGACACATTATCATTTACTAAATTTTTAATTCTGTTATTTATTAATTAACTTTATTAAATAATTGATTAGAAAATATTATGTATGAAATTATTTTTTATATCTATTCATCTAGCTATCTGTTTTTAAATTATCTCTGTATGTGTTACTGATTTCAGTAAAGAATTGTGCTTCAAGAGATTTAGATTATCTCAGAATGAAATAAGCATGTATATCTTCTTTTGTTCACAGATTCTAAGGTCTTTGCAAATCCACAGCTAATTCTTGCATATCAGTATTTACAATATATATAATAATAACTGAAACACAGGCTTAATATATACCATGTGTCTATATATGTAATATAGGGTATATGAGCTCATATACCCTATATTACATATATAGACACATGGTATATATTAAGCCTGTGTTTCAGTTATTACATTGTAGAGATGTCTACCCATCCTTGCATATGTATTTAATGGATTATGTCCTGTACATGTGGGGTTTAGCTTGACCTTGGGTCAACATGGGTGTGACAAGAATCTCGGCCTCAGGGTGGCCTTCGAGCATTCCATCATCAGATTTTCAATTGGATGGACGGTTGAAGAGTTGGAGTGTGTAGTAGAATGGAGCCAGTCCATTAAAATATGAAGATTGTCTATCTTAATATATATCTGAGCACTTATAGTATATATGTGTGGGAGATGATAATCTGGACCAACTGATGATTGCTGGTTTAGCATGAAATACGTATATTGGTGATTATTTATCTTTTCAGCATATATGTGCTTGAGTGTATCAGTATTATTAGATAGAGTGCAGAGTTGTGGGTCATGTGGAAGTCTGTGCTCATATACCCTATATATATATATGTGTGTGTGTGTGTGTGGGTGGGTGGGTGATGTGAATGCATATGCACACCCACCCACACAGTTCTCTGTAGAATTATTTGGATGATTCTAAAATTATAAAAATCATCTTAACCACATCTTTTACTTTACAGATTTGATAATTAGTTTGTTGATAACCAGCATACTAAGGGTACCTGATAGCCCAGAGTAGTGATAATGATGATCAGCTTTGACATAATGAAACCAGCATTTCTTGATATAGAATTACTTTATAATAATTTTCAGCACTTATATATGTGCATGTACAAATAATAGTAACGATTGTTTTTATAATATGCTTTAAATTTGGAATTGGCTGGATGAGAATTAGCCTAAGAATTTACATTACGTCTTTTGAATCTGTTCACAAAGAATTACTGTCAATACTTGATGAGTATTTCCAGTGATGTCATGTTTTATCACTTACATTTACCTACACGTTATTTAAGAGTGATGCCTTTGATGACAGTTAGCATCATCCCTGCTAAATGGGGTTCAGTTTCTGGCATTCTATTTGTAAGTTGTAATATGTATGCAAATACTTGTTTTTAACAGTTTTTTAACTTTTATTCTCTCTCTCTCTCTTGATCTGAAGCACACATTTATAATTTGAATATTAAACATTACAATGTCAGTGTGTGGGAGGGGGCTGATGTTAATCTCCAAAGTCATCTGATGAGAGCTCTAATCTAGAAAAAGATTTGTATAGTGATGAGATAGTTGTTTTGCATGTAGTGATATGGGTAACTGGCTATTTATTCATTTACATGTTATATGTGGTTTGATGAACTAATATTATTATATGAATTTAACTGAAACACACATGTTTATTATATACATGTGTCTATATATGTAATACATAAGGTATAAGAGCACAGACTTTCATATGACCCACCACTCTCCACACTAGTCTGTCCAGTAAAGTATGAGGTTTGGCTATCTTAATATATATCTGAGCACTTATAGTATATATGTGTAGAGATGGTAATCTGGACCAACTGATGATTACTGGATTAGCATGAAATATGTATATTGGTGATTATTTATCTTTTCAACATATATGTGTTCAAGAGTATCAGTATTATGAGATAGTTTGGAGAGTGGTGGGTCGTGTGAAAGTCTGTGCTCATATACCCTATATATTATATATGAATTTAAGTATATTTTGACCTATACTTTGGAGATATTAGTTCTACCTAAGTGTGTTCAGTAATTTCATAGTTATTGGTTTAATTTTTAGCAATCTATTTTTTATTGCCAAGGCATTTTGCTCATCTATTGCATCTATGACCCGGGTTCGAATCTGGGCTAAATAAACTTGAACATTTTTGCAGCAGGCTCAGGATTCTTTTTACATAGCTACCCCATAGTAGGGTTGCCACATTTGTAAAAATATCTGAAATAAGAGGAGGGATCTGTAAGACTCATCCCCAGCTTGGAGGGAGTTACAAAGCCAATTTTAAAGATATATTCCACTAGGGGAAAAAATCTGTATGGAGCAGTCACACTTGTGCTCCCTCCCTATTTTGAATTTATGCAACTTATAATATAAAATTAATAATAGCTTAGGGAACCAAAGATTCAAAATTGGTATGCTTAATAGAAAGATGTTATCAATATGAATTTATTATAAACTTCAATTTTCCTACTGGGAAAGCACAATGAACAACACAATATGCGTCCAGTTATTCCATGGAATGAACCCAAATTTTATTAATATGATATTAATCATGATAGTTATATTTCTTTCTAACAATTAATAGGAAAGCAAGTGAAAAAGGGAAATTTTCAGGAAATTTTTTGCTACTAGTTTTGAGAAATCAAAAATTTTCGACAGTCTTAACAAACACAAGGAATTAAAGTCCAAAAATTAGGACAATTCTAGAAAACTGCGTTGTCCCTTTATCTTTAAACACAGCATACTCCCAGTTAACCATTCTATAATGGTCAGTAAATAGGTATTTAACTTTTCTTAATTAAAATACAAAACAAAAATGGAAAACCGCCTAAACCCATCCAACAATTGACGATCCTTCCATGAGCCCTGCAGAGAATTACTTATAGATTGCTTTACTTATAGCAATTAGGCAAGATTAATTGCACAAAATAAAACTCTTACAACTTGAAACTTACAGCATGTTGAAGATTATTTAATATAAATAACGTACTTGTTAAGCCTTAATTTAGGACCTATCTGTTGCCTATTAAGTTTTTCTAAAATTTATAGAGCCTTGTTTATACTTTTTTTTAGAGTGATAAATTTCACCATAATTGTTTTGAAAAAAAAAAAAAATCAAGTTTTTTAATTATTGAAAAAAAAATCTATGAAGTAAATTCTATTTTTAGCTATTCAATCATCAAAGGTTATAAAGCTGCCAATCTCATAAATATGCAAATTTATACTAATCAATCATTGTATAGTAAGCTTGACCTGAACTGTTGTTCCATTTCATTAAAAAAAAAAAAAGAAGAGGGGATAGGGAAGTACTAATGCAAATAAGAATTAAAAAAAAAAAATCCAATACCTGTTCATATCTGTATGTCTTGTTAATGCAATCCCACAATCCTTTGTAATGACTTGTCTGAAGCCTAACCTGTCAAAAACAGATCAAACGTAAAACAAGTTTTTATTGAAAATACTTGATCTATTTTTAAAAGAAAAAGAATGCAGTAATTAAGTTCAGTGAAGCATTAGTTGAGAATCGTACAATCATTATCAGAAAAAATGCTGACACTCCGGGGCGAGGGAGTGTAATAAGATGGCCCCCCGCAGAGTACACAATTAAGATACCCATCCAATACTTATTTGGACCTTCCAATTGATAACAGATGGAATTTAAATATTAAAAAAAAAGTGAAAAAAAAATATTTCTATTTTAAAATCTAATTTAATTAGTATACTATTCAAATAACGAACAAATAGCAATAACACCCCCCTCCCAAATCCCGAAAACTAAATATCTAAAAAAAAAAAGTCAAAATGAGTTTAAAATTTTCCTTTTTATATATTCTTAAAAAATTTTAAACAACAAAACACTTAAAAATTAAACTCATCATTAAACCACCTTGTCAAAAAGTTTTGACTATATTTGAGTTTTCACACCTTGAAGAAAACAAATTTGAGGTTATCAAATTTTTAATTATAATTATATAGAAAATGCATTATTCAGCTAATTTCCCTAATACAAATGACAGGCTAAATGTTTATCATAAACGAAATACAAATTTTACATTAAATAAAAAACATTTAAATATTATTAAATATATATATTAAATATTAAAATTTGCTACAATGTTTTTACCTTAGATTGTTTTGCTGTTCAACGTCGGCATGAATATATTTATTTAGTTGATGTAGCGTGTTTAATGCTATCACAATTAGAGTACGCAAATGCTATAATAAAATAACTCCCGAGTCTTCGGCCTAGTTATAAAAATTGATGGCTGGTGAGCTAAATTCTAATTATTTCTAAATAAATAAAAAACTTTCAATCCTAGGATCGATTCTGGCGCTCAAAGTTCTTATGACTCCCGAGCAATAAGGCTATATGTATGTGTGTGTGTGTGTGTGTGTTTGCCTTGCGCTATTTGCATAGTTGATAGAGCGTCCAACCTGGAATGGGATCGGAAGACCCCAGAATCGATTTTGGCGCTCGCAGATATGGACGCGAATTTCTTATGAGCTCCCGAGAAATAATGTCATATGCTTTTTTTTTAAGTTCATCCATTATTGTCTATAATTTTAATCTGAACCTTTCTTTCATCTATTAGCAACAACTCACATAAATTCGAATCTTTAAAACTAAACACTACAATAATTTATCAAATTTCATTTTAAAAGCTCAATTCTAATGTCAGGAGCGATAGCACTTCAAAATCAGACAAAACTATTTTCCAGAAGATTATTTAAAAGGCAACTACATACAAATGACTATAGCTATTCTAACTCCAGACACAAAAGAAAAATTAAAAACGTTAGAGAGCAAAAATAGAAGAGATTGAAATTAGGATTACCATGTGTTTAATCAAGGAATGAAAATAGGGTTGCATAAACACACCTCATTACCACTGCCAGTGCAAAGAGATGACCAATTGCACGAGAGCTTCATGATTACTGGAACTTATATTAACCCAAGTAACTGAATCTAGTAAAGTGGAAAGAAAATTAAAAGAAAGTAACGAGATGGAAAATAAAAACAATCAAAATTATTATTTCACAGTACTACTAAAACTCATTCATTTTCAAGAATAAACTATGCATTTATATTTGTATATTAAATATATTCAAAATATGTAAAAATATATTTACATATTCACATATATATATAAAGTGAGAATATTTTTTTAATAAATTAATCAAACGGTTTGTCACTCAAGACTTTGTAAAATGTTCGCGCATTAAAAGGGAAGAAGTTGAATTGCAGTTTGTGAACATTTAGCTACTATTTTATTATTGCATTGAACACAATCAAAACAGTTTGTAGAATAATGAAATATCTCATGACTCTACCACGTGACTTTTTTCACACTTTTTCGCCATCTATGATAATATATATATAACTAATAGATGCCAGATGATGGTGCTTAATATATCTTTACCATTGACATCCTATCCGATATTTTCAGACTAGTTTAAAACTAACAGTTTTCATCAGTGATGAAGCATTGGATTTTGAACAGTGCACTTAGACCTTTAGGATCTAATATCTTCTCCTTTTAGGAACCATCATTTAACTCTCTTTTTAACTATCAACATATAAAATGTTTTCAATCAACTTTCCTACATAGTTATATAGATCTGAAACTATTTTAGTATCAGTACACTATGGGTTCTTAATTTTGTAACAACTATAGGCATCTTTATTCTGTGGCCAGAATTAATAGAAACAATTGTAAACGTTTATTTAAAAGCATATATTTATATACACATGCACAATGTCCCAAATCCTATGTGATAAATTTTAATAACATTAATAATTCTGTAAACAAACAGTAGCTATTAAACATGTAGTGTTGAGAATATATAATATTTATGAAGTACTATAATAAACTCCAATGTGTGTGCCATAAATAATTAGCAAATTAGACTTTATAGTAGAGTCAAACCTTTTCGCATTATAATAATTTCTTAAAGACAAAAATGGGCCAATTTTATTTTTAAAACACTGATTGTTATATAGATAATAAATGAATTGATACTCAGTAAGATAAAGATTTATATTAGTGACAGTCTTCATAATGTCTTAACTTAAACCAATTTACATGACCCTGTAACAAGAGTTAACAAATAGATAATGTCAAGGATATATGATAATATTTATGGGTATTATCATAAAGTCACTATTGTAATAAAATCAGATAAGAACACTATAATAATTCACAAAAGAGACATTATAATCACTTCAACAAACTTGCAAAGAATGTTTTCTCTTATATCAATGCAAATTTATTAGTTAGACACAAAAAGTAGTCCCTTTTTATCTTTTTGTTCATCTCTTTAAATATCAAATATAAATTTATTATTTATATAATAGTCTGGAATTTGGATAAAAATAAATCAATTTATGTCTAATTAATAAATTAACATTGATATGAGAGAGAGTAGTCTTTGCAAGTTTTTTAAACTAACTGTAGAAAGTCTGTCCTATGAGCCTTAATGGTATAACTCATCAGAGTTTACCTCAGTAATGCAAAATATTTTTAATATAAGATAACCATGAATCTATTAAAATAAAATTTTAACTGAAATACACAGGTTTATTATATACCTGTGTCTATATATGTAAGGTATATGAGCACAGACTTTCAAACATCTGCCCATCCCTTGTATATGTATTAAATGGATTATGTCCTGTACAGGAGGGGGCAGATTGACTTTAGCTCAACATGGGTGTGACAAGAATCTCAGCCTCAGGGTGGCCTTTGAACAATCTATCATCAGATTTTCAATTGGATGGATGGTTGTAGAGTTGGAGTGTGGAGTAGATTGAAGCCTGTTCACTAAAGTATGAGGTTTGGCTATCTTAATATATATCTGAGCACTTATAGCATATATGTGTAGAGATGGTAATCTGGACCAACTGATGATTGCTGGTTTAGCATGAAATATGTATATTGGTGATTATTTATCTTTTCAACATATATGTGTTTAAGTGTATTAGTGTTATGAGATAGTGTGGAGAGTGGTGGGTTGTTTGAAAGTCTGTGCTCATATACCTTATATATTAAAATAAAATATTACAAAAATATTATTGATTTAATATAAAATCTGTTTCATCAAAAATTGAAATTAATGAGGTCTATTATGCTGTTATTTTATATAAATTATAATAAACAAAATTCACATACAACAGTTATATATATATATATAATAATTGTTGTATATGAGTTTTTATTATTTATTATAATAAATCTGTTTGTCTTATTAGTTTCCATTAAATTATGCAAATTAACCATAATTAGTTTGTTTACTCAATTAGTTAAAAAAAAAGAAAAGAAATGAATATGTCAATAATACATAAGTAGTCCACAGACAAAATAAATGACCTGACAAAATCCTAGATGGTTGGGTACCAATGTACTTGGCTACCTACATTCTATTTTATGTTTAGCTGAATCCTTAAACACTACTTAGACATCATGAAGTAATACTGAGATAACAAATTGATAAATTTAAGACTCGTTTGATTTGTAAAAGGGATTTATAGTAATATTACATAATGTATAAATTCAATGTGTAATCTAAAACTTATTATTTTTCATTGTTAGGTTTTTTTTTAGACTTTTGATATTATTTGCTTTTTCAATTTCTTATTTGGTTTTGATAAAGTGGGGGGGGGGGATACAATCAATTATAAGTTTTCCAGGTTGATTTTGATTTCTCACAATAATAGCTAATATTGACTTACAAATTTAATGTATAATTTCAAACAATCTCTTTTTATTTGTAATTGACAGAATTTGTTTGGAATTTATATTCTTATTATTTGTCAATTAAATATCACATGATCACCATTTCTTATGCTTACACAAGCTTCTTACCCTGAAGCTAAAATATCCCAACAGTAGCACTGCCAGTGCAAGCCAGAATAATGGGGATATTGGATGAGTAGGCAATAGATAGGGATTTTATGCACAAACCTTTTTGCATCCATTGATTACTCTGGCTTGCACTGATGGTACTACTGTATGGAGAGTTTAGCCTCTGTGTCTTATTATTTGTCTTTAAAATATTTAAATTTCTTATTTGTTTTTAAAAAGTGAGGGAGTTCGGTAATATAGTCATTTGTAAATGTTGTAGTTTTTATGAAAACAATAATTGTCAGCTGACTATAATACAAATTACAAAAAAACCAATGGAAACAAAAATTAATTGACTGGCTTTGAAACAACAAATTAAAAGAAGGTTAACAGAATCATTTCTTATTTATTTGGACTTCCAATGTCCAATAGTTGTTGTTTTTATTTCACAAATATAAAAAAAACAGCATTGCTATTTCATATAAAGTTTGTATTTTGGCAGCCATGACATGGATGGACAATGCAAAATCTCTCTAATCTTTCCTTTAGATATCTTTTTTCCATCATAAGTCTAAATGTAAGATTTATTTTTACTTTTTTTTAAAAAAAAAATAAAATAATTTCAAAAACAATTCCAAAAGATATTGCACTTTCATATGGACTGAGTAATTTGTCATCCAAGATGTGGATGGAAAATGCAAAATAACTCTAAACTCTGTGTTAATTTTCTTTTTCCATCAGAGATGATTCAAGGCTTAAAAAGAAAGTGTATGGAGGTTTATTTTTATATATTTTTTAAAATAACTAAAAAGAAAATAAAAATACTAAACCAATTTAAATGATCAATTTCAAGTTTTATGTTATGTTTATTTTTTAAATAAAAACATTTCAACAATGTTAATGAAGCACCCAAAATTTATTCTTAAATTAATTTCTTTTTTAAAAAAAAAAATTTATTGTAACATGCAAAAATCACATGATCACTATCTCTTATACTAGCACTGACGAAGGCCACAAGCCAGAAACTAGTCTGGGGATATTGGATGAGTAGGAACTAGATAGGGATTTTAGCACAAGCCTTATGGTATCCATTGATTACTCTGGTTGGCACAGGGTGGCACTACTGTATGATGTTTGCCTTTTTCTTAACATGAATTTTTTCGTTTCATTTTTATGTTTTAATTTCTGATCTATTTTTTAACCATTTATGATCCCTAAATATTTTACATATGTAAAATATGTTGAATCTTAAATTTATCGATTAGTTGTTCTATTGTTATTTCATGATGTAGTCTTTAAAAAAACTAACATAAAATACAAGTACTGGAGTACATCAGTACTGAGGGTTACTGTTTGATTTTGGGTGTATAAACAAACACGAAGATCTATCACTGATTGCTGATAACAATGACTGAAAAAAAAGTATGATTTCATAATTTAAATATTAATGATAATTTTAATAAAATATCTATACCATAATTATTTAAAAAAATATTCATGTTTACACTTAAATTTTTTTAAAAAATACGCTTCATTTTTTAAAATCCAAGTTATGAAATTCAAAGTAACAATAAAAAGAAAACTACAATCATTATGTTCTATCAAACACCCTAGTAGTGAATTTTTATATTTCAATAAATATATATGCAATTTTAAATTTTAAAACAAAATTTCATAATAAAATTCATCAAAATTTTTAATTTATTTTTCTTAAATAACGTTACTCTAATCAGCCAAAAATAAAAAAAATAATTGTTCCTTATTATGTGTTTTTGTCCATTTCACTTTATTTATTTTCTATATTTAGAAATTTTGGATATGATTCTTGTGGGATGCTTTTCATTTGTGAATTTATATTTCTAATAACTTAGTACAATTTATTGATATTTAATATTAAATAAAGGTAAAATAAAATGTTGAACTATTAATTGAAATTTTTACTAGAGCAGCATTTATCAAACTTTCAACACCTGTGTACCTCTTTAATAATTTTCGTAATGCTAAGTACCCCTTGTCAAAAAAATTGCATATATTAAAGCTAAAAATATGCATGCAGGTAAAGTTCAGTGCTGTATCCCACTAAGCTCTTTATGTACCCCAAGGGTACACATATCCCACTTTGGGAAACACTGCACTAGAGGAAGTGATGCACTATAGGAAAGATGAAAATGCATTAAAATACAGATGTGTTAACATCCATAGATATAATCATTTTCAATAGAATTTAGTTCTCTTACCTGTTTATTTAAATCTTCAGCAGTGAAAATACTGTATTTTTTTCAAAGCAATTTTCTTCTACATGTATATAATAATTTTAACCATAAGCCACAAAAACAAAATTAAAAACGAATTATATGGACATTAGGAAATTTTCAAATAAGTATTGAATAGCTTCACGCTCGCAGATCTAACCGCTTCAGCTTCACCTATTTAAATAGAAAGTAGGTTGAAGTAAAGAAGAGTTCCCCTCTTTTCTTCCATAGCGTAAGCTTGTGGTTAAAACACCTGTAGAGGTCCCTACTATCGCATTTTATACGCATATTTTCAAGGTTATAGCCTCAGTAAATATTACTACGTAATCAATGTGCGTTTAATAAATTTATAATTACAACTTTAAATAAGAACAAAGAAAGTCTTTTTAAAAAATAAAGATGAAATGAAAATGGCACAAATCACAAGAAATTTTCATATTAATAAAAAAAAAAAATAGGGCACTCTTTTGTCACACTGGATAAGCCACTTGATGATGCTGTTTCTCTGCAAACCAGTAGTAATACATCATTTATGCAGCCTCAAAACGAAGTTGCTGTTTAAAGGCTACTCAGTGAATTTAGGCAGAATCAAACTGAAGAATTACGGTTTATTTCCCTCTTATTTTTAGTGTAACATATTTATGCTTTTAAAAGTTCGTTTTTAGTTTTAGCTGAAATAGAATTTTTATATTCATATGTACAGCATAGTATATAAAAACTAAATACAATACATTAATTTTATGCATCTTTACACATATTTTTGATTGTGTATATTTTTCTGTTTAAATAATTATGTTGGATGTAGACTGTTTTATACATGCACAAATAGGTTGAAAAATAATAAAAAATTATATACTTAAAAGGTCATCAAAACTGATCAGTATATAATAGCAATGTAAAACCTATTACTAATAAAGCCTTGTGCTTTAATTAAACTGTGATCCTGAAATCAGATTTTCCATAAATTCATGTTCTTCAGTGGTTAAGTAGAATGAATGCACTACATAAGAAATGAGTGAAATTAATTATTTTTATTGAATGAGAACTTATTGTCTATATAGTACAAATGTTTTCTATATGTACATGCAGGATGTATAAATTCATATTTCCAAATAAATTAATAAACATGTTTAACTCTTCCACAGATTAATCCATAATATATATAATTCCACACAACCACTATGAAAAGATCTTCATGGGTGCTTCATGTGGATTGGTCATTTTTGCCATTACTTTTATTTTCCATATATTCCTGTATAATGAACAATTGTAATCTAATGTCAGACATTATAAATTTTATTTCTAGATCTTGCTTCTAGATGGCAGCTATAACCAAGGGAGGAGGGTGTTTAAGATGCAAGTAGTAGAAAACTGAATTTGATACTTATTTTACATTAGTAATGATATAATATCTACTAAGGCTGTAACCTCAAGAATGTGTGCATAAAATACGATAGTAGGGGCCTCTACAGGTCTTAACCACAAGCTTACATTTAGGAAGAAAAGATGGGAATCCCTTCTTTACTTCAACCTACTTTCTATATAAATAGGTGAAGCTGAAGCGGTTAGATCTGAGAGCGTGAAGCTATTCAATACTTCACTGATTAAGTCCACATTTCTTACTACACATTAATACTCATGAAATCTTTTGATTTACAATGAGTCAATGGAAAGATCTTCTACGATATGTGTTTTTCTTATTTCAAGGTGTTTTTTTTTTTGTTTCAAATAGTAAAACATTTTTTATAAGTATTTCACATTTATACTAAACCTTTTGAATGCATATTTTATTTTTATATAATATATTATGTTTTTCTAATGGAAAACGTTAAAATATTTTGCATTGTAACATTAAAAACTGGTTTTTTATTTCTAAAGTTATTTTCTTTGTTTCTAAAAATATTTTTAATAATAAACATAGTAAAAAATATTTTTTCCATGTATATTATTAAATTGGGACCACATATGTACAAAGAAACTTAATTGATCAGTGTTAAATCTTAATGTAATGTAATAAATTGTCTACAGAGAAGATAAAAATAAAATTAAATAAAAACTAAGTTCTGTAAATATCTATAAATGAAGAAGTGCAGCTGCCTATTTTATTTTAATTTCAAACAAAAAAAAACAAACAAACAAGATTTAAATTTTTATTAAAAAAGACTCCACTGAATTGCTAAAAAAATTAGCAGCTACTATTTATTTGATAAACAGAAAGTGTAGATAAAACTGTAAATAAAAAAAAGTAATGTTTATTTAAATTTTCAATGAAATTTGGATGCTTAAAAAAATTAGATTTATAATGAGTGAATAAAAGATTTAGTTACCTTTAGTAATCATAACACCTAGTGGTTACAATGTAAACTAAAAAAATGTTGAAATTTTGTTTTTATTAATTCCTAATGCTTTTATTTTTAAATCAATATTTTTTTAAATTTAATTGTGGATAGAGGAAACTACTGTAAAAGTCTTAGAAAATTTCCCTTTTATTTTTAAATAAGAAATTGTCTTAAAACATTTAAAACAAAAAATGCAATTGAAATCTCAAACATGTATAGCAAAAATAAAGAGAAGCTCTCTGTTCAGTACACATTCTTGTCTGACCAATTGATATTATCCTAGAAAACTTTTGCACTCTAACTACTATTAGCCAAAAATAAGCAAAACTCTCTTCATACAGTAGTGCCACTCTAAGCAAGACAGAGTAATCAATGGATGCCACAAGGCTTGTGCATAAAATCCCTATCTAGTGCCTACTCATCCAATATCCCCAAACTAATTTCTGGCTTATGGCCTTCATCAGTGAGAAGCCTTGGATCTGAGAGCACTGCACCTAGATCTTAGGATCTAATGCAACCCTCCAGCAGCCATCTTTTATCTCTACATAACTACAAAATTATGAGAATAAAATTGAAAACACAGATATTTTCAGTCTAAGCTCAGTAGCTTATATAATCATATGGGTCTGAACTCAGTTCAGCACCCATACATATTGGTGTCTTTGGCTCTTTTACAACCATAGCCACCACCTTCCTATAAGGCAGGATTGGTATTAAACTTTAAAACATCACATGATCCGTAAGATAGTGATCATGTGATGTTTTAAGGTTTAATATTAGCCAAATAGTGTTTGCCTAGATCATTTCAACTATTAGTCATTTACTTGAAAAAATAATTGTAACTCTAAAAAAGTTTTTATATTTAGCAATGTAGATGAATTAAATACTATGATATTAAGTTTTTCATATGATGATTAGAAGCTGAATAAAAAATACATAAGCTTTTATTTTTTAAAATTATTGACTGCAAATTCATAAAATAATGAATATATTTCTGTTGTGTAATTTTTACTATATCTTTCTCACACAAGGTAGGAACTGGTTTCTATCCTCTTTGAACACCTTGTGGAAGAATGTAATCATAAACATATGATCAAAGTCATGAGAAAAAGATCTAAGTGCACATTTCATGGTGAACCAGCACTCATCATTTGACCCAGACCACAATCTCTTTCACATATCTCTATCATTGTTCAGTATATATAGATATCAAATTACTACAGTTTAGTTGATAGGTATTAAACTTGCCATCCTCACAACAAATCACTTAATGGAAGTATAATATTTATTATTACTTTACTCTCCCTTGTAAAATTTGGAATAGCCACTTTTAATTAAGATCTTACATATCCTGAGCAGAAACTATTTGTAAATAATTATAGCTATTGGAACTTTAGAAGAAAAAAAAACAAGAGAAAGTCTAAGAGAGAGAGAAATGAGCTTGGGACAGATATATAAACCAATCTGTGAATTACAAATATATTCACATTTATTAGGCATGGGTTTTTTAAGACCATACATTTAACATCTTATGGTGCTCCATTTTAATCTTTTAGTAACTTTGATGTTTTTCAAAAAGAAAAACACTTGCTCAGTCACACACACACACCTTTCAATAAAAGTAATTGATATATAATCTTTTTAAAAAGGATCCGAGGTGATTTTTATAATTTAAATGATGTTTTAGATGTTTCATTTTCCACGAAAACTGTATTAAAGTTTACTATAAAATGCTATCTTAAAAATTTCATTACTTTTATCTTGTTTTAAATGTTTAACCCAATGAAGATGAGTTATTTATATTATCAATTCAGCACATTAAAGAATATACCGATTGGTTTTATGACTCCTGCATAGTATAAAGCTTAGTTAAACTACATTTTTTTAGTGCCTTTATGCTACATTGATAGGTTACTGTGCTTTATTTTCAATAACAAATCTGGTAAAATAAGGCCTTATACAAAACTATTTTAGATGAAGTAATTACATCAATGTAATAAGATATTTTTATACTTGATAAATTTAGCAGTATTACATTGTAGTATGTGTTCCATATCATTATCCAAGAATATTCTTAAGGAAATAAGTGTTATTAACTAAAAGTTTGCTAAACTTTTTCTTTCACTTACTGGTTTGTAAAGCAGTTGAATTTTTAAAGCATTATCATTAAAACAAATTTTTTTTATTGGCCACAGTAAATAAATATTAATAACATTATGTAAATTCCTTTTTGACATTGTAAAACAGTGCAATTGCATAAGCATATTGCAAATTTAGAAGTCAAGAAGATGATTCTTGCTTTGCTTTTAAGAAATAAAAATACATTTACATTACACAGTGTATTACAATACCATTTATTTCACAGGAAATAATAATTGGAAACTTGTACCCTTTGGTACTGTTTTATTAGCATGTTGATATCACTTGATGGTGTTGATCCCATCCAAATGCACATAAATATGCCATTTAGTGGGTCACAGTCCAACAGAATAGCCACAACTTTTTTTCTGTTGTAACTAATGGCTTGCTTTGTCTTGCACATTTTGTGTGAGTGCAACAATCCTATCTTTTACCAATATTAACACTTCACTACCATATCATTTCAGGGTGGGTGGATTTAAAGTTTGCAGAACTATTGCAATCTGCATTCAAAAATAATTACAATACAACTTACCTAACATAGTATTAAAAAGTAATAATTATAAGCCCATTTTCCTGCTTCTGAAACCAACATATAAGGTGTAAATAATTAGAAAATGTTATGGGAAACCACAATTTCACTGTTCTCCCAAAAACGTCACAGTTCATGAGAACACCTACAAGAATTAAAATGTCTGACTGTAAAATTTCTCATAGTTATTTCCAGAGACAAAAAGAAATTGTAAAAAGAATACATTTCTTAATCTTAAAAAAAAACAAAAAAAAAATTGAGTTGAAAATTATTAATCATTATTTTAATAGGTGTACCATTAATGTTACCCACCATACTTTAGTCACATATTCTTTCAAAGATAGCTATTAGAATAAATAAAGATTAATTTTCCTTTTCAAAAATGCAAAAAAAATAAATAAATATAATTCAGTAATTAAAGCATGTAGTTAGTTATCTGTCAAGCAATGATAGTAGACTTTTTAAAGTTTGCAGGGAGGGGGACATTTTGCCAGTGCAAAGTGCTGGCATACACAGGGAATTCTACTAGAATAAAATATTTGCAATAACATCTGTTAATTGATAAGTTTTAATTCTTGTGGATGTGAAAAGGCATACTATCTCCCCCCTACATTGCAGGACTAATATGAAATTTGTAGGCACTTGTTAAAGGTTTAAATTTATCATTGTAAAATTGTTAATTGAATAAATTTGCAGTAATTTATTAAGGAAATCAATCAATGAATTACATTAACCCATATGATAAAATGTCTGACTGTAAAATTTCTCGTAGTTATATCCAGAGACAAAAAGAAATTGTAAAAAGAATTACAGATATTTATTAAGGAAAATAAATGAATTACATTAACCCATATGATTATTCTTATTATTATTTCACAAATAATGTGGTGGGCACAGTAGTATTATATTTATGTGCATTTTCATAGAAACAATGCCATCAAGCAGTATCAACATGCTAATAGAACAGTGCCAAGGCTTCCACATTGAACACTGAGATGAGAAAACCATAGAACAAATGTGATTTTTTGGTAATAAAGATTTGTGATGGGATGCTATTTTGTGAACTAATTTAAAGTACTATATGAAATAACACCTTTTCATTATAACATTTGTCAATTTTATATTTAATTTTCAATAACTAAGAAGTATTTAATTAATTTGTTCATTGTTAATAATAAGAGCACCTTTACATGTTATATATTAACAACCATTAAATACTTGAACAATGAACTTTAAGAATCTTCATTTTCTAGCCATTTTCAAACTGTTATTTGGACTTGTGTAAGTATAGTTCACTGTTTGCTTGCCACATAGCTTTGTTGTTTTATTATTAATATGCAAACTATATTCATTATCATGTAGATACTGACTCTTTCTTTTGTGTTTTCCAGATTAACAAAAAATTCTGTCAATTGTATTTGACCCAAATTTAAATCCAGGTCATGAAAGCACTATTGCAGCCCAAGATTTAGGATTTCAGACTTTATTAACTTTATTTTAAACATAAAATTAAATATTTGAGATTTGACATTTTAAGTGATATTTAAAATATCAGTTATCCTTTGATTTTTTTTAAAATGTTATTCTATCCCATCCTCTGTAAGTTTATTTTCTGATTAGTTTCATTTTATTAGTGTAATTAGTTACACACATTGGTGAACTTTTGAACTTAAGATTCCATCTTAATATATCACTTGTGGTGCTCAAATATTGTATAAATTCCCCAAGCTAAAATATGCAATTATTTTTGTTTTATTAAACATAAATTATTTGAATTATTACATTTTAAAAAAAATATTTTTGTTAAAAGTATTATTAATTGTTTATTTATAAAAAAAAAAAAATTACTGAAATCATTAAAAAATAAGAAATACATTTTATATATATTAAATGCATTTCTATGTGCTAGGAAGAAAAAAAAATTTCTTCAACCACAATTAGGGGTTTTAGGTTTAACTTTAATTTGAAGTAAAAGCATGGATGTCCAGAAATTAATTAAGTCATTTCCTTGATATAAAAAATAGGGATTGTCTTAATTTATGGACTTCCTTTGCTCTTATTTCAAGTTAAATCTAAACTCTTTAATAGTGTTTGAAGAAACAATTGTTTTTTCTTTTTAGTGCATAGTAAATAAAAGCACTTAATATGATTTTTTTAACTCTATTAGTTTTAAATTTTTAGTATTAGCACAGTAAATAAAAATATAAAACTATACTGTATTTTAAATTGACTGGACACTTATAGTTGATATATATATATCATTAGATATTTCTGATATAAATTAAAATGTTTACCTCTTTTATATATATCATATTTAGTATGTGTACATATTAATATAGGTGTTTATAAGTGACTACAAATATGAAATATTCTTTTAAGAGAAAGTGTTTAAAAATTTTCTTTGATTAGAAATGTTTTATTTTTTTTTAAAAAAAAGCTTACCAAAACTATATTGTAAATGAACTTCACACAATACATATAATTTTACTTTAAATCAATTTCACACATATAGTGTATATATGACTAGATATTTCTGCAGTAAGTTAATATGTATATATCTAAAAAACTAAGTTGTCTATTTAAAAAACTATTGTGACCTATCACATTCAAACCCATTTTAAACAAATGTACAAAATTTCAACAAGTTATATTGAAGTTGAATAATTTAATTTCAATTTTAAAAATGAAAAAAAAATTATACTGCCCCCTAGTGAGTTAACAAATAAACAAACAAACAAACAAGTAGATTTTTCAACTTCAATAAAAGCATTTAAAAGATAATAATAAAATAGCTCTATGATCAGGAATTCCTAAGAGGTTTGAAAAATGAAAAAGTTGGACACTCTATCACTATATTAAACAAGGCTAGGAATTGAATTCATTAATATTACCAAACACAGTTTGCTAAACTTAATTGCTAAGACTTTTTTTAAAAGTCATGTTTTGTTAATGCACATTTGAAAAATGAATGGATAGTTTTGGATTTACAATCCACTTTCATTTAATTTGGTGAATCACATAATTGAAATAGAATCATCTAGATTGTTGACATCACTAACTTATTTGAAATCTGCTTTAGGCAATAAGAAGACAAGCAAATATTAAATTATTGCTCACTAGTTCTGCAATATCTTCAATGACTTTTGGAGTATTATTTTTGTTACCAGAGCCTGATATTCTAACATTATACATGTAATTACTAATTAAATATAAGAAATTCCTACTGCAACTCACACATCCTTAATTGTTTCCAACATTATTTGTTGGAAAAAGACTTGTGTTGAATACTTCATTCGTGTTGTGTTTATAATGCCAGTCTGAGTTATTTCATTAAGGTTTATACATTTCACAAATTACACACAAATTAACATTTAAAGGAAAGTCCACTCTTATCTATTAGTAGTCATATTTGCAAAGTTCATTCCATATGTAACTGGAGACATAACGCGCACACATATATACATTGTAGAAGTATAGACTCGTAAATTTGAAATAGCAACAAACATTTCACTTCTTAATCATTTGCAATATCCATTAAACTCAGATTTTTTGTTGTTGTTATTTTGATAATTTAATATAAATAAAACATAAGTATTGACGAAAACAATAGTTTAGGATAAATAACAAATATTTATTTTAATTTTAAATTTTATTCATTTTTCTTTCTCATTTAAAAAAAAAAAATTATAAAGATGAATTAAGAAACTGACAATCCGAATGAAAACAAACCTTTTATTTTTCTCTATTATTATATTTATTATTTATTGTTTGTCAGCTGTCCATTTGATGGCCATTCTTTATCATTTTCAAGTCAGAATGTCTGTCACAACTTCCAAGATTTACTACTACTGATATCCATAACTTAATAACCCTCTATTGACTATATTCTTATCACATGCAACAGCTATAAATTTTAAAATAAAACCTTATAAATAATATAGGAGGATGTCCTAATACAGTGATTAAAGTCGCACTACATTTATATGCGCCATATAAAGAGCACTCTCAGTAGCAATATAAATATACACGTACTCAGTATTTAATCAATTCATTTACATGTTTATATACATATAAGTAAAATGCATTTAAATACCATTTTCAACAGCTCTTGGAAATGGCTGTCCGCATCAAACTTGCCAATTGGTAATATTTTTTTGCACTTGTTTTAATTAAAAATAGTTAGATATCTATTTACCAACCAGTAATGAAAGGTTAATTAAATTGGCTATGGTCTAACTACTTGAAAAAAAATCTCAAGGTAGAATATATAATAAAGATAATTAGATGCATATGATGCATGCAATTGTTTCTTATCTGTGGCAAAAATGATTATAACTTTTGATATTTGTCTGTATGGAATGGAAAAATTGAAATAATTTTTTCAAAAAAAAAAAGTTTATATTTTACTTTACATTCGTCAACTTTAATCACACTATATCGAACATCGATTAATATTAGATATATAACGATAATTCTCATTAAAAACAAAGCTGATTAATGTTATAGAATTAAATATATTTCCACATATATAAAATTACCAATGCTTTCAAAAATTCTGATTAATTGTGTAATTTTTGGACGATATCTGGAATATATATAATTCTTTGAAATTGCGTGATAAGATCAAACTAGGAGGGGGGAGGATCATCTCATTAAAAAAATATTTTTCAAAAGTTTTACGTATTGTAATGTATTTTTAAAATTAATTTGTAAGTCTAAATTAATATACTATACAGGCTTAAACCTGCATATATATGTAATGTATGCAGGATTCGAACTCAGACTTTCACACGACCCTCAACTCTCCATGCCATCTCATATTGCTGACCTACCTAATCACATATGTTGAAAAGATAAATAATCACCAATATATGTATTTCGTGCTAAAACAGCACTCATCAGTTGGTCCAGATTACCATCTCCACACACATATAGAATCAGTGCTCAGCTTTCTAATTAGAATTTTTAATAACAATAATACTTTTGTATCTACTGTATTAGGTTTCTTTCTGTGGATAGTAAAACTGCAAATAATAATGAATCATACATAATACATGTTTAACATATATATATATATGCACACATGTACCTGCAATATAATTTACATTAAAAAAATCTGCACTCATTAAGATGTCAACAAAAAAAATAGAATAATGCAGTTATAAATAAACTTGAAGAGACATCACCACCAATATTGTGAGTAATACATTTTTTTATAGTTGAAATAAATATGAGACTTGGACATTTAACAGAAAAACAATTTAGAGACTTGTGACTGCTCAATGAAGTATGAAATGATGCATGATGGAAATAAAAAGAAGAGATCAACAAATGAAATTCATGGATGATAGAATAAACAGGTATCAATGGCTCAATGAAAGAAATAAGAAACTGAAATGGAGTTGGGCTGGACATATTCTTAGAAGATATAATGATAGATGAGCTGATAAAGTTTTAAATTGGATCCCAAAAGATTGTAAAAGATGTAGAACAGAAACTACATGTGAAATGGGTAGATGAAAAAAATTGCTGGTGGGATTTAAAGAAAAGAAACTATGGATTGAATAAAGTGAATTAAAGTTGAAAAGATTTTTCATCCTATAATGCAGGTGTGGAAAACCTCTGGCCCTGGGGCCAATTCCAGCCTTCGAAAACTCTCAATATGACCCTTGCATATAAAATGGCCCTGCATAAAACTTCTATTTAAACATGTGCATAGTTCAAATAGAAAATTAAGAATTAAGTAAAATAAAATATTTATTTTCACAACGACCTTTATAGTAGTTCTAATTCATTCTATTAGAGGTGCAATATTTCAACAAATTACACAGAGGCAAAACTCTCCATACAGCAGCACCACTCAGTGCAGGCCAGAGTAATTAATGGATGCAGGAAGGTTTATATATAAAATCTATCTAGTGCCTACTCTTCCAATATCCCCAGACAAATTTCTAGCTTGCATCAGTTAGGAGCCTTGGATCTGAGAGCACTACACCTAGATTTTAGGATCTAATACAACCTCCCTGAAGCCATCTTTTACTTTATTAGCTAACTATAAAGCTTTGAGTCTAAAATGAAAACACAATAATGTTTTCAATTCAAGCTCATTAGCTTCTGCGTAAACAACTTGTATAAGCATAAAGAAGGGTGATCATGTGATGTTTAATGGTTTAATTCCAACAAATTTATCTGTACTGTATGATCTATTTGACTACAGATTTAATCTATGATGCTGAAGTCATTTTGTTTGTTTTTATAGTGATTTTTGCAGACTAACTATAAATTCACAACACATATTTCTTTTTATAGAAAAAAATAGTAAATTGATGTACTTGATATGTCTGGAAAGTAATTCACTTAACTCTTAGACTGTCAGGTCGCCATCTTGAATTTAAACAAAATTATAGCAAATATAATTTGTAATATGTCTTTTGTTTGAATACAATAAATATAAAAATATATACATTGTTAGAATGAGTGAATATGAAAGAATGTAATAAAACTGATAAAATAGTCATTACCTAAAAAAAAAATTTTTTTAACACTTTTAAGCATGTTTATTTTTACATTGGTTCATAAATTCTAAATTTTGAAAGTTATATGCTAAAATGACAATTTTATAGACAGCTTCATCACATTTGTCATAAAATGCTGAAAAAAATGATATATGTCTTAATTTTTCAGTGTAAAAATTATAAAAATAATGCAATTGGTAACTTCCATTTTTACTAGCTGACCCAGAACCTGTCCTTCTATATCAGGGTATCTGTTAAAAATATTTTGTTGTCCTTCCATGCAGGGTATCTGTTAGAAATGTGTTTGGTTTTTAATGGGGGAAAAATAACAGAAATAGTTTTTACAAAATATTATACAAAGAGAATTTTAGTAAATTGTAATGTATTATATTATTATATATTCATTATTATATTATATTATTGAAAAATAGGGTATGATCTAAAATGTGTATTGTTTTCAAGTAAAACTGTACTCAAATAAATATCAAACAGTAAGAAAAGATTATGAGATATTATGCAAAGAGAACTTTAGCAAATTGTAATGTATTATTATATATTAATTACTATATTATTGAAAAATTGTGTGTGACCTAAAATATGTATTCTTTTTAAGTAAAAAGTATACTAAATATCAAACAGAGAACTTTAGTAAATTACAATGTTTTATTATATATTAATTATTATATTATTGAAAATGGGACATGACGTAAAATATGTAATCTTTTCAAGTAAAAAGTGTACTCAAAAAAAAAAAGTCAAACAAAAATTTCTCTAAGATAAAATGAATAAAAACTGTAACTAAATCAATAAATATCAAAAGAAACACATTTATTATGAGAACTGATGATACATATGTGTGGGAGATGATATATAATAATGGATAGCTGAGGTGCATGTTTTTATTATTATTGAAATGTAAATTGCCTAAAATTCTACAGCATATTTATTGCTTTTCTACACATATTTCATTATATAAAAATATAAATAATAGAAGATACATAATAATAAACACTACTCACTGAATTCCTGGCCAGCACGACTCATCAATGTTGATTCCAAGTTCAAACTCTGGTCATGAAGAAGACCTAGATGCAATTCCCATATTTGTCCTGCAAAGAAAATACTTCACCAACTTTTGTTTTGGTCAATGCAGTTTCTAAATAAGAATTATCACTAAAATTTGTCACTAAAACTAGCTTCTACAAAGAAGAAGGTTTAGAATACATACATTGGCAATCAGAGCAAGCTATCAAACAAGCCACGAGAGTCCATACATTTTAATGAATGCTAAATCTAAAACAAAATAAAAAAAATTTTAAATTGCATTTCAAAAAAAAAAATCATAAAACAATTTAAATTACATCATAGAAAAAAAATACATATATCTTTTTGAACAAAGAGAAGGCTCGTGAATACATTGGCAATTGACTAATCTCAGCAAGTGGCAAGAGAATCCATTTCAACAATAAAAACATTTTACAAATGCTAAATCTAAAAAAAAAAGAAAAAAAAATTAAAAATTGCATCTCAAAAAAAATCATAAAGAATGTAAATTTCATTGTAGAAAAAAAATTTATACATCATTTAAATGTAACAAAATGGTGGATTGAATAATGTGAAAACCATAAGGGTGAGACTACCAATTCTGCACAAACTCAGTTTAAAATATAAACTTCAGCTGAGGGATACAAAAAGAATTTTGGAAGGGAAAGAATATTAATAAAGAACAGTATTTATCAAAACATTCTGATTATAACAAAATTGTTGGGAAAGAAATATTAAAATAAAAAATATGAAAAGGAGCTTCATTAAGTGGTTAATATATCTCATAAAAAGTCCAAACACTTCAAAAAATTCCATAAAGACAAATTACTTTTTTTTAAAATCAGAAACTTTAAAAACATTTTCTGAAAGAAATTTTTATAAAAGACTGCATTATAGTTGCTGTAGAATTAATCTATACAGAACACAAAAAGAAATTTGAGAATATAAATATCATGAAGAATAATAGTTACAAGGCAAATGAAAAAAATTATTAGATGTGAAATAGCCACTTATATAATAAATGTTACTTTATTTTTAATTTACAAAAGAATTATTGTCTTTATTTAAAATGGGAAAGTTGAAATTGGCATATCAACTGAAAAGATTGCCTATCCTTAAGATTAGGAGTAAATTATTTAAATGTTTGATCAAATATAGGAGGCTATTTTTAAATCAATAATTTAGTATGGTGCACATATGACATTATATATACCTAAATGGCCCTTGACACAAAAAAGGTTCTCCATCCTTGCTGTAGCAGAACAAAAATAGTTAAAAAGAATAATGTTACTTAAAAGACTGACAAATCATTCTGCAAATATACGCATTTCAAGTTTATTTATGCCTAATTTAAGATGCAATAACATATCTATTATAAATAATGCAATTATAAAAAAAATGCAGTAATAAATACAGAGATATAATAGTCACATGACTAAGGAAAAACTTTCAGATCTCATACAAGAAAAAAAAAATGGATGCCTCTAAGGTAATTCAAAATGGAACACATACAGTTAGGTGTGTGTATACAATAATCAAATTTACAAATTAATTTTTCTTACTTAATTATTTTTATTAAACTGTGAATTGAACAAACTGTGGGTGGTGTATCTATAGATACGTGAGGACTACAGTATTGGAAAAAAATAGGAAAAACATTTTTTAAAAAATCAATAATTTCAACAGATATGATCCTATAAAACATTTCAATATTTACATTTATTAATATATTCTTAAACTATTTACTAACTTTTCCAGCAAAAAACAACTGAGGTCAAACATCTAACCTCAAACAAGAAATAGTTATTTGCTATTGATAAAACTTATAACTACAACCCATTGCTTCTGGTATAAACTTTACAACAGTAGGAAAATAATCTATTCATCAAGAATAATGATCAGTGACCATAAGTATAAGGTTCTATTTTTGTCATATTTTCCAAGTTTTTGTCTATTTCATGCAAAAAGATGAGTAAATGCAATATAGCTACACACTATGCTACTCCTTTATAAAATCTTTTGCTCATGTTTGCACCTTGATTAATACCAAAATTTAAGGTTATATTTTCCAAAAATGATTTTTTTATCAAATGTGATTGAAAAATCACAAAATTTAAGAAAAAATTCTACTCATTTCACATTATTGTACAATTTCTCATTGGAAATTTTTGCATTTAACCAATTCCGATGTATTCATGTGAAAAAATTCTCCTCACTTAACTTTTGATTATAAAATGTGTTCATACACTGTATTTTTTATGAATCTATAGCAATATTTCTTTACCTCTTACTCTAAAAATAATCCATAGCAATCCATACATGTGCTTTTCATTATTTTAACTCTGGTTTTTCTAATTCATAACTAGAGTTTGATAGTAATATATAAGTGATCTGACTAAAATTCTCAAATTTGATATTATATATTGCATTATTAGATAAATATGAGTTTTTTGTATCTAATTTGCTTTTCAATATGTTTTGTTAAATATTAATAATAGTAGCTCAAACAAAGATGAAATTAAAGCAGTTACTGTAAACCCTCAATGATATATATTGTAACTGTACAGAATAAGAAGGGGTGACAAGAGGTTACATGGACACACAATTGGGTTGCTATTTGTAACACTACACACACTATTAGGGCTGAATTATGAGGAGATTGGGAAAACACCATCATCTGTATAAACTATCATAAAGAATATATATGAAAGAAATGAGCATGAGAGATCAGCAAGAAATAAAACTATCTACAAGTTCACCCAGCAAAAAACAAAAGTAATAATAAAATCATTAATCATTATGAACAATCAACAGCAAAAATCAACAGTCAACATTGTAACTGGATTTGAAAGAAGTCCACTATAAAGAGGCTAATTATCTAGTCACTGCAAAACTTAGGACAGAAATGCAACACAAATCAATGGATGCACATACTTAAGTGCCAATCCATTACTAAAAATAAAAAATAATGTTAAGATACTAAAACATCCTGATCATCATCAATGCACTGGCCATATAGTACCATTAATGTATTAGCCAACTATGTCATTTTTAATTAAAAAATATATAAAATGCAATGCCTGGACATTAAAGGTGATACTTTTGCACCAAACAAGATTATCATCTAGATGTTCAAAATACTAACAACCTCAACATCTATATAACTAACTATTATGCTCTAATCTAACTCAGGAAACAAAAACTCTACAAACTATTACTGTGAGCAAGAGATAAATAAATAAATATAATAAATTTATTCTAGATAATTTTAAATAATTTATAGGTTTAATCAGCTATAATTAAATTGCTTTATTGGGATATTTTTAAATCCCTAAACTCTAAGCTGTACTGAAATCAAATCATCCACACTGCCAATTCATGTAACAGATAGTTGGAGGAATAAAGACATTAATTCTAGAATATTTTAAAACAATTATTTAATGACTAACTGGTTAGCACTAAACAAAAATAAAATATATAATATAAAAATTTAAACATTCATTTTATATAAAAAATGTAGTTTTATAAAAATTATAATTGACCAGTTAATTTCTACTCATTAAACTAATTAATTTTGCTTACACCAAGTTATTTCTTTAAATAACAAATGAGGGAATCCTTTTGCTAAGTTTTTTGGGTGATGGGGGAAAGGGTTGGAATAAATAAATGAAAAGAAAAATATGTTTAAAAGAAACTTATTTAATAAAAGTAAATTTTCTAAAAAACTTTTTTTTATAATTGTGAAAAGAAAAATTGAATGAATAAAAAACAACACATTTTCCAATAAAATATGAAATTAATGAAATTATTAAAAATTGTCAATTCTTATTTTTATAAAATTATTACTTTTATATTGTACTGGCCCAAACTCCCCTGTGGAATTCTACTCCTAATCTTGCACTGAGCATAAAGTAATCAAGATTTAACAGGGAAAGAAATGGATACCAATTTAGTCGATTGTCTGCACTCATAACATATTAATATCTCCAGCTAAACTGATAGATAAAGGAAATTGACAGGATGCTGCCAATTAAAAACCCTTTTGGTTAGTAAATTTCTCAAATGCTCGAATGTCTAGAACCTATGGTAAATACACATCTTTGAATAGTCTATTTACAAACAGCTTTTGTGCACCATTTCTAGAAAAGAATAAAAATGAATCCCCCCTCCTAGAAGAATATGCAATAGCATATGTACAGTGGAACATAAGAATAAGATTTAACACTCTGGTAGAGCAATATCCCATGTGGCTAGCTCATTACACTCTACATTTAGTGTCTTCAATGGATAAGTTAAATGGTTATTACAGGTACATGATTGATAAGGAAAGAGTACATTTTATCAAATAAAATAATATAAAAACCAACAAATTTGTTATCATGATTAAATATTTATTCAAATCCTGATATCCACCACTGGTTTATACTTATACTGATATAATAAACAAAATAAATAAGAATTATTGTCACAAACATATATATATATATTTGATGCATTAAAATAGATAAAATAAATGCAATCTTATATAAATCAGAATAACAATAAACCCCTAAAACTATTTACAATCGTTCCTAATAAATGGAAGTGGTCTGAGCCTTTACCCCATATAAAAAAGTTGTACTTTATGTGGTTTGACATATGTTTCTCAGATAAAAGATTATTAGTTATACAGGCATATACTTCTATTCCCGACTTTAAATCCTATTTTATTTAAGTAAATGTAGAAAAACTATGCATAAATATATTTACAATATAAAATATTTCATTACATAACTAATAGTAGCTTACATATTTTACAACATGTCAATAAGGTTGCATTGACTCAGATACCTTAGGGCACTCAACATGAGGGGCTGTATCTATTTGCCTTTCTTGATAGATGAATTCTTATACATGTATATACATGCAGCACAATTATACACTCATCACTATTCTAAATATAAAGTTATTAGTGAACTTGCTTATGGAAAATTTACAATAAATAAACTCCTTTGACACTCATCATAAGGTGCTACATTGACAAAAAATAACTTAAAGATATACGGATAAATACATTTTAGACACTTAACATGAGGTGTCATATTTACAAATATTACAAGGGTATGTGCATGTATATACACATGTATATTTATATATGACAATTTTCAGAAGTAACAACAAGAAGAAAAACAAAGAAAACAAACTAATTGCAACCTTTGCTGAAAATACTGGAATTTGGGATGAAAAAATGAATCAAAAGATATAAGTAAAAGCTATATCATTATACCTGTAATAATCCTAAAAACCAATATATATATATATATGTGTGTGTGTGTGTGAGACAACTCTCTCTTTTTTTAAATGATTAATAATAAAAATTAAAAAAAAGAAAAAATATTAATATATTTCTAACTATCGAAAATTTCAGAGTTAATTAATTCACTATTAATAAAATATTTTTAAAATAAACTTATGTAGGCATCTTGATCTTCTCCTGACTGGGCTTCTGAATGGGTTTCAAGTCAACTGGCTGTGTGGCAAGGATTTTATATCATTAAGGCATAGGCAAGATGGCTTTTGTCATCATTGTGGCTGGCTGGAACTAGCATGATCACATCTTGGTTACTTGGGCAGAGCAAAGGTGAGTGCAGTGGCTTGTTGTCTACCCCATGGGCATTTTACTGGAAGTTCAGGTAGATTTCTCCATATTTTCTTTCTGGAATAATGCAGTAATTATTATTATTATTAAATTTTCATCCGCTATCTTGAATGGTTAATTAAATCCACCAGAAAACAAGAGTTCTTAAAAGAACTATGTAATGGATTTCTTCTTGGAAAATATCAGCAATAGTCTAGTCTGTAAATGAATCTCTAAGTGTCTAGATGATTGGAGAATTCCAGAGCCAAAGTAGTGAATGACTTGGCCAGAATAAATGCCAAAGAATGAATGAATCCCACAGCACTACTAACCTATAAACACCACTCATACAGTACCAATTTAGGTACTCCTGTGAGAAGTATGAAATAGCCAACCCTTTTATTTTAGCTTATCATTCAGATTATAAACATTTCTTTTTATTTTTCTGATTAAATTCTACATAGTAGGGTTTGATGTAATGTTTAGTTTCCATATTGGATTCTCAGACCATTTGATTACAGATATTAATTAAAAAAAATTATTTTATTAAAAAAAAATAACATTTTAATTACCGAATTGATTATCAACATTTTACTTTTGATTAGATTTTGCCAAAGCAATTAACATTCTTTGATTAAAACAAAATTACAGTTTTTAGAAAAGAAATTAAACAAAAAAATATACAAGTATGTTAGAACAATTATTTTAATTATTTATTTTATGAATATGTTCCAACATGAGATCCACTTGATCAATAAAGTTTGCTTTTCTCCATTGAGTTTTTCAGAGAAAAGCAAAATACTTAATCATAAAATGATATATAATGAAAATGTACAAAGAAGAAAAATAAAAAAAAAATACATGAGTTTATTATGCAGGTATTTGTTTGTGTACAATTTTCTCTGTCAATTGAATGTTTACTTTAAATTGGTGTGTGTAGCTATTCTAATGCTCAGATCCAACTTCCATTATTAATGTAGCACACTTATATATTCATTGTGCTTAATATATACAAATTTACATGTGCACTTGCTGTAATGTTCTTCACAGCAGACTTTGTGCATGGACATTTGATAATGTCTGGTACAATATATAAAAAATATTTTAAACCTATAATTGAAAATACAATGGCACATAAAAAAACCTTTAACTATAATTTTAAATTTCATTAAAGTTCTTCATTGCAATTATAATTTCCTGGTGTCTCTATTGGTCTTCTTCTTGATGGCTTCTACACCATGTACATGATTAATTTGTTTTTTTCATATGTAGTATTTTCAGGTTAACAAATAGTAAGCTTTTATCAATTTTATTTCCAATAAATTTTCTAGGTCTAATATACAGAGGCACTCATGTTCTTGGTTGGAGACAAGGTTTCAAATTACTTAAGGAGCAATTTCTTCTTCTTTAAATTTTTCTAGAGGTAGATTGCATGGAGGAAGAATGATGTCAAGCTTTTAGCTAATTTATCATATGATTTTTATTAAAGAGAGCATTTTTATAAATAAACTCACAGGGGGATAAGTCTCCTTTTTCTTCTTTAGCAGTTGTGCAGAAACTTTTTTCTCCTACTAACTTCTACAGCAGCTGTATCAAGATGTCTACTACTGTCTTTAGTGACTAAATCAAGAATTCTACTGTCTTCTTCAGTATCTGGATCAGAAAAGCTAACTATTGTTTTCTTCAGTAGCTAGATCAATAGTTTTACTATTGTCTTCTTCAATAGCTGGATTAAGAGTTCTACTACTGTCTTTTTCAGTAGCTGGATAAAGAGTGAATGATTTTTCAAGACAATCACAACCTATCTCCAATGTGATATGTTTAGTAATAACCAATTACATCATTTTTACAAATACAATGATTCAGATACTTTACTTGTTCACCATTGACATTGGAGAACAAGCCAAAAAATTAAATTAGATTCATAAAATTTTTGACATTCCTTTTTAATTTAAAAAAAATTATTGCAAAAAGAAAAACAATATAATCAGTTAATTGCACTGATTTAATTTTTATATTGAAGAGAGATAAAAAAATAACTTTGACTAATTAAAATAAAATTTAACAAAAGCGTTAAAATTATGTTATTTTTTCTTTTTAAAATATTCCTAAACATAAAACTATCTCTCTTAAAAGGTTAAAATTAAATATTATTAAATCATTTACTAAAAAGATAAAATTATTTTCTCTTAGTACTTTTAAAACCAAAATTAAATTAATATTGGTAAATAAACATTGAAAAGAGAAAACAAAAGAAATTATTTATCAGATTTTAAAGTTTTCTTTTTTTTTTTTACCAACATTTACAAATTAGATTACATATGTTTAAAAAATGTTTGATAATTATTTAAAGAAAATTGTCTAGAATTTTCATATTATCATATGGTACACAAAATATCTAAATGAAATTTGAAAAAAAAACATATTGTTTTTAATGTTTAATACATCAATGTAGCCAAATCGCTAAAATATATATACTAATACAAACTCTTCAATAAATGAAAAAGTACAGAATGGACCAACCTGTACTTTAGTTGATTGTATTTGAACATAGAATTTATTGATGTGTAACAATTCTATATAATAACATGGTATCAGTACAACTGTAAGCCTTTCTGAAATTACTATAAAAATCAGGGTAAAGATCACATCTCATTTTTAATAACACTTGAATATTAAATAAAACAATAGTTAAGAAATATAAATATTAATCATAGTAGCTCAAACAAAAATGAAATTAAAGCAGATGTTGCTGTAATCCCCAGAAGGCCATAAATAAACTAATACAAATGCATAAATAAATAAAAAAAAGTGCAAAATAAATCCACTTGTACTTTAGCTTGGATCAGATTTAAGCATTTAGTTTATTGATGGATTACAATGCAAAGTTTGAATAATACATATTAACATGATTTCAGTACAACTATAAGCCATTTGAAAATTATTATAATCAGAAGGCAAGGGCTAAGCATTATTTTTAACAGCCCCTCAATATTAAATTAAACAGTTAAGAGATCTAAATATTAATAATAGTAACTCAAACAAAGATAAAATTAAAACATAAATGACAGTAAACCTCAGTGTGTATATATATAATACAAACCCATCAATAAATGAAAAAGTTCAGAATGGACCCTCCTGTACTTTATCTCAGATTGTATTTGAACATAGAATTTCTTGATGTGTTGCAATGTAGAGTGTGAATTCTATATATGATTTCAATACATCTAACTATAGGCTAGTCTGAAATCACTATAAAGAATCAAGATAAAGCCACACTTCATTTTTAATAATCCTTGAATATCAAAAGAAACAAAAATTAAGAGATGTAAATATTAATAATAGTAATTCAAACAACATGAAATTAAAGCAGAAATCATTCAGAAATTATGGTTATCGTTTGTAAAATGTTCTTGCTCTGGTTTTTCCAAGTTTTTTTTTTTTAGCAGTGAAGATAACTAAATACTTTACTTGTAAGTTAAACAGTGAAAAACTCTCTACACAGTAGCACCATACAGTGCAAGCTACAGTAATCAATAGATGCAAGAAGGTTTGGTGCATAAAACCCCTATCTAGTTCTTACTCATCCAATATCTCCAGACTAGTTTCAATTTGTGTCTTTTTTCAGTGAGGATCCTTGGATCTGAAAATATTGCACTTAAGATCTAATGCAATTCTTTCAATAGTTGTGTTAGCATAGAAAATGGTGCCCATGGGATGTTTAGTGGTTTAATACTTTTAAGTTCTGCAATTTTTTTTCATTGTTCTTTTATTCTTTTTAAGCACCACTATATTTTGCAATGTATAGTGTAATTCATATTTTTTGTTTCTATGATCATCATCATTACAGTTTATTTCACAAATGTTTCATATTCTTCAACAATTATTAATGGGTTACTGACTCCCACACAAAAATTGATGTTGCTTTGATTTTATCTATTGCCCTTTACTGATGTGTGCTATTTCTGATTTCAAGTAAGCTTCTAATGTTCTCCCAAAAATATCACTGCTGTTTTGGAATTATCTAAAGTTTTTTAGAATGTTAATTAAATTATTATCCCTACATGATTTAAGTACTGTTCCCAGCATCCTTTTAATCAATGTATTCAAAATCTTTCTAAAAATCAAAAAGTACAGATGCAAGATTTTGTATTTGTTTTGAAATGCGATATATGGTTTATATCATTTCTAAATTAGATTGTTTCTTTATTTAGACACTTCTACTTTTTCTTATACCAAATGATTCTGGAAGAAGAAAAAACGATTTCACATTTATTTATTTTGATGTTGTTTACTAAAGAAATATCAGATATATGTAATGTATCATTTAATCAAAATCTTATCAAAAGCTTGAAAACAATGCAGGGGAAGCAAGAGGATGATTAAACTATACGTGCACATAGCTAATTGGTTATCATACGTAAATTACATCAACTCAGTCAATGCTTAAAATTAATGAATAATATACCAGCAATCTGACTAATGCTTTGATAATGATTAATTTTAAACATTGGCTGGAGAGATTTTTCTATATAGTGTTATGAAGTAAAAATATATTTTACTTAAATATTTATATATGAAAATATTAAAGTAATAGGTAGCATGTAATTTTTATTTTACATTGCAATAATACCTATAATATAAGTTTTGTTAAAAAGTATATAAAAAAATAAATACAATATTTTATTTTAAATTCTAATTAAAATTTGCGCTGTATTTTTGGAAAATTTATGTATACTTGGCTGTTAAATTATAACATAAGACTAAAATATCATACAAATCTAACATACACAAAGTTTTCAAATTCTATTAATTCTACTGTAGAACTATCATCCATTGCAAGCTAATAATCAATAGATACAATATAATAGTTCTTATTAAGTCTAGAACCAGTTCTATTCTTAGGTAATATACAGTTTATTGAGTTTGTCAGTAAAGAACCTGAACTTGAATCTAGATCAGAAGGCTCTTTTAATACTGATCTCCTTGGATCAGGTAATGCATCTAAAGTCCAAAATATCAATATGCTCTAGATCCAAAATCCATATTCCTCATTATGAAAGTCACAATATAGAAACTACTCTATAGACATGGATAGAGTAGCACCATCTAATCTCTCTTGATTATCTAAGTGTACAATAAATGACTACACTGGAATAGAATAAATAGAGTTTTCTTCCTGAAAATGAGATTACATAATTAAAATTTTGAAGATAATGTTTTACTGTACATGATTTTAATTATTTTATGTAAGTTTACAAATTATACTACTCTTTCTTATTGCATTGCCAAATGTATACCATATAATACTAAATCATCCATGCACTTTACTACTTGTTACACAATGCTTTATTTATCACCCTCTTTTACAGTTTACAGTTTTGATTGCTCCAGCAACCTTCTTCAGAACTTTTATGTCTCCTAACTGCAACTGCTAAGTTCAACTTTTATAGTTTATAGTTTTGATTGCCCCTGCAATCTTCTTCAGAACTTTTATATTTTCTAACATCAACTGCTAAATTTAAATTTGAATTTAGCAGTTGAAGTTAGGAGATATAAAAAACTTCTGAAGAAGATTGCTGGGGCAATTGAAATTGTAAACTGAAAAAGAGGATGGTAAATAGAGCATTATGTAAAAGTAGTAAAGTGCAAGGATGATTTAGTTATTATATGGTATACAAATTATACATGTTAGAAAAAATAAAAATGAAAGAAATGCTTGTATGTCAGATCTATGACATTAATAAAACAACACAATGGTAAAACTTAGTAGGACTGGATTTTACATAGCAGATCATCTATTTTAAGTGGTAGGTAGAAGCAACAAAAAATAAATGTAAAAAAATGGAGAGTATATGAAATGAAATTTAATGAGGTTTAATATATATTATATTATCTTCAAAATGATATTTTAATGCACTTCTTTAAAAAAATATAAAATTCAATCAAAAAATATTGCTTCCTCTACTTTGTGGACAATTTAAGCTTAGTATGTTTATTATATAAATCTCACCTGAATATATTACTTATTACAATGATTAAAAATGTTTTCTTTTCACATTTATGATAGATCAAATTTAAGCTAAGATTATAAAGGCAGTAATTAAAAAATTAATAGATTAAAGTCTGCCGATTCAATAAATACAATATATTAAGTTTGGAAATTTCTGAACATAACAAAAGACAAAATGTTATATATATATATATATATTGAAGCAGTCAATGTCTAATCATCATTGAGCTTCATGCTTAACCATCTACACTAACCTCCTATGGGGCCTGCAATGCAGACCCCACTGTAAATATATGCCATTCACCCACACACTGTATGCATAATGATCCAAAAACATTAATAAGATATTTAGCAAAGTAAAACAGTAGGGTGAGTGATGCGTATATATATATATGAACGAAGCAATAATTTTATTTATTGCTGAATATTAGATGTTTTCTTTATATAATTGTAAATATCTTTTTATATATGTGTGTTTAATTAAACTAGTGGAATGTAATGACAAAGAAAGATGGGGAGGGCTTGAAATACTGAAATTATCTTTATCTATAGTCAGATTGTTTTCATTAATTAAAATTATAAATCTTAATTAAAATTCTCTTTTAGTTGTTTTCAAATCTCTAAAAATAGCTAAAATGGTATTTCCAGCCTTATCTGTTTTAGTTTGTTAATTAAATATTTTACTAATCAAACATGTTTTTTTTAATTAAGAGATAGCTGTGGGCAACTGAGATTGCATTCTTGGTGGGATTAAGGTGGATAAAAAAAGGCCCATAGAACAAAAGAGTTTTTTTTTTTGGAGTTGAGATTTGAGTCAGTTGAGTTGAGTTCTTTTTCAGTCAGTTACTTTGAAGGGTTTCAAGACCGTAACATTTTAAGAAGTCAAGAGAAGTTCGGTGCGATGAATTGTGAGTAGAAAAGAAGCACCTTTTTTCCTTCTTCTCTCGAAGAACTGTCTGCCTGCCACTGCCATGTTCCATCTAGCTGACCATACAACATGATTACTTCTGACTGCTGATTGCTAATGATGCCGCTATGCTGTTTTTTTTCTTAGGTAACCTTTTAACGTAGAACTGCCTTCATAAGTCAATACTTTTGTAATTTGTAATCTATAGTTCAACCTTCATATCTTAATATATATATTATTTTATAAGCTTCTGCTAAATTTTGCTTTTAAACTCTCTCTCAGTAATCTTTTATTAATATCATGTATTTTAACTTACCTTTCACGCTTAATTAAATTATATATATAAATATGGGCGATTCCATTAAGATGTTATGTATTTTGTTTAATGTATAAATATAATCTATTTTCTTTAATATGCCAAAATCGCTAAATTCGCGAGTAAGGGGGAAAATAATTGTTTTACTTGGAAAAAGGGTGGGCTTTATTTAAAACTTATCAATAAAGTTTTCTTTATATTAAATAGAAATTGCTCGCGAGTTTGGTTTCATTTTAAATTCATTATTCTTAAAGTAAATTAAAAACTTTTACTGTGGATGAATTTTGCTAAATTGGCTGCTTTGAATTTGTCTTTAAATTTCTATTTTAAAAAAAATCGTGAACCTTCACATAATTAATCCAATTCTTTTTTTTTTTGCTGGTGCCTGAAGGGCGAATTCTACCAGTTAATACGTATTTGGGAATCGATTCTTTAAATATAAATGTTGTTATTCATTATGATTAGTTAAATGACTCAGAATTGAAAAATAGATTATTGCGCAAGAGGTTAGACCATTTCCAAACTTTAAATAATATTATAAAATTATATAAACGTTGCTGGCATACCTTTTCCTTTATTCTGATATTTTATCTTTTCCATTTCTTGATCGTTTTGTTATTGGAGACATCGAAAGCTTGAAGCTCCTGTCCTACTTTTCGAAATCGTTCGTAATCAGAGACTCTCTGTGGAACGTAAAGTTTAGGAGGGTTATGATATTATGTGCTGCAGAATACAGTGCATCCAGATTCTGGGCTCTCAAACCCAGACCCTCTTTCGATATCGCTCCGCCAGAATGCGCGGACATATCAACTCTAAGTTCGTTTTTCAAATATGCTTTAAAATGATAAAATATCCACAATCGCCATGAAGGCCAGATTTCTTTAACGTATGCTAGTACCGTTACTCTGCTCTTTAATTTGATCGCCGTCCGTCTAATCTTAGTAAGTCGCAATGATGTGTTAAAGATAATGATTCATTTCGTAAAATACGTTCAGTATGTTGATCTTAAAACCGCTTTCGTTTAAAAAAAGCGTTATCGATTCCCAGAGACGTAAATCAATTGGTATAATTTATTCTTGTAAATATTGCGCATTGTTTGTTTTTTTATGTATACTTATTCTAAAGACGCTATGTCCTAACAATGCCTATCAAACATATGTAATGATTTTAAGATTGTAAATAAATGATTGAGACCGTACATTTATATTTATTTGTCAAAATAATATGAAATTGTATCTGTACAATTATATTTATTAAATGAGTGATAGGGGGGATTTTATACAACAAAGTCCCAAGTCTTGTAAATAAACGATATTGTCCCAAGCGTGAAACTGGTTGGTAAAATATACATGCGTTTTTTAATCTTTTGTAATATACATATGCGTTTGTGTAAGATTTATTAAAAATATCTGTTTCATGTAAATCCTGGTTTGTCGTTTTTGAAGTATTATTTTCTAGTTAATATTTAGAACTATTTTCTTTAGCTAAGAGCTTAGCATCAATAAATAACTATAATAAATGTAATTCCTGGGCTACTCCAATCTCGATCATCACCATCAGTCTGATCTTATGCTCTACCGCTTTGCTTATGGGCACGGATTTAAAATAATTTTACTGTGTCATCAGAATTGTTGTTCATTGGGTCAGAGATTCGAAGAATAGGCAAATAGGTTAGAATTCAGGATTGCTCCAGACCTGTGTATCTCGAGCATGATCGGATTCGAGGTACTTTTGCTTAAGATTTGAATCTTGTTAAGTGAGCATACTATTTTGACCGGTACAGTGGATTTTTTTTTCCGGGCTTGGCTGCCCAAGTGAGGCTTCGATATAAACACCCACATACCCTGAGCACTGAATTCTGTTTATATGTATGTTTTAAAAAAGGTTGTAAGAGATCATTGATGATAGACATGTATATTTTCTTCCTACCCGAGTTTGTTTTCCGATTTTATATATATAAAATGTGAAAATTTTGTATTAAAACCAATGTCCATGCGTTGCAACCATAAATGTAAATGGTTTTTGTTGTATCTGGTTTTGCAATTATAGAAAAATATTGTTTTCCATGTTGATAGCCACAAATGTAAAAATCTTGTTTTAAAAATGAAAATAATTCCGATACCCATGTGTTACAACCATAAGTGATTTTTTTCTGTATCTGGTTTTATAACCATATAAAATGTGTTTCTTGTATTATATACATGAAAATGAAAATGTTTACAAATAAAACTCATGTACTTCAGCCATATGTTATAAACCTTGAAATTATAACAAGGTGCACTTCATGTGTCATTCATTTTCTGTACATTATATATGTAATAGAGTTTATAATATGTAACATACTTATTTATATTTACTAGTTGAGTAGCCCAGATGTATTTGGAATTGTTTTTTTTTTGTTATGTCCTGTTGGCTGGCGCCATATAAATGTGCCAACAGTAATATAATAAAATACGTGTCAAAATGAGTTCAAACCAGGATATTAGGGGTTTGAGAGAGAGTTAAATTATATTTCCACTGTTTTTCTATGTATAATTGTCATGAGCAGAACATTATATTGTAGAAACAAATAACTAATCATTTTTTTGTAAGAGTCTATTATAAGCGCAGAAAAACAACCAAAAGTCAAGCAGCAAGGCAGTTGAATTTCAATAGGTCATACACATACATGTTATGATCAAATATTTTTTTCCGGTTATAAGCAGCAGTCCTCAGCAAAAAAAAAAAAAAAATGGCAGAATGGAGACAGTTGAAGAGAGGAGGAAAAGAGGTGTATAATTCATGAAGAAATAATATAAAAAGGAAATCAGAAAGTATAGCAACCAAAATTTTATGCTTAAAGAATTCTTTAAAAAAGTAGAAGGGAATTTTAGTAAATAAAATGAGGCATCAGGAACTACCCATCACTGGACAATTTATGCAGATCCAGATCTTCCGTGGTGAACCACAGGAGAGTCCACAGGAACATATGGAAAATCTGAAGGCAATGTTTTCACTCTATGCACTGAGCAGTGGGGAACAAATGGCCATAGCTAGCCAGCATTTGGAGGCAACCGCTAAAGACTGGTGGCAATCATTGACACACAAACCAACAGATCTCGAAGAATACTGCCGGGCACTATGCAAGATTTTTTGGAGTGAAGAAAGACAGGAGTATATTTTGCACACTATAATCAATGAAAAATTTCCAACTAATCACCAAGAAACGTATGCACAATTCTTTTTAAAGCAAGCCGCAAGACTCAGATCTCTACCAGATATCACATGGTCAGAATCACATATTATCCGTACCATACGACAGAACATGCCGATGAAGGTGCAGGAAATGATGATCATAAGCCAGATCAACAAGATAAATGAAATGACTGAGTTTTTGGTTTCAATAGACTATGGATTCAGGAATCCAGAAACAGATGGAACCCCAAAATTGAACCCAGAACAAAGGAAGGGGGACATACAGGAATGCCCAGAATATTTAAAGAGACAACGGAATCAGTTTAAACCAGATGGTAGCCAGATGACTAACATAATATGGGAAAAAGAAAGCATTGAGAATGTTACAACCACAAGCTTCTGTCCTATTATTGAAGTGATGATAGAATCCACCAAGGTATTAGCACTAGTGGATTCAGGAAGCCAAGCATCGATCGTATCAAAGGCATGGATTAAAAGTATAGAGAGAGAAGGGGAGATCATGCAATTGCCAACACGTCCCATCCAGTTGACCTTGGCTAATGGGAAAAGAATCATGAGCGAGAACAGTCAAATCTGGCTAGAGGTGAAGATTAATGAGAGATTGATGGGCCATACGTTCTTGATTGTATCTGGACTAATCTACGATGTGGTGTTGGGTTCCGACTTTCTAACCCAAAATCATGGAATTATCGATTTCTTCGGAAGAAAATGCCTGTTCGACAATGAATCAACACATTTCAAAGTGACCCACCAAGCCGTACCTGAGAAGCAAAGCTGCTTGATCCAGCCTGTTGATTCAGCATTGATTGAAAAAAAGGTCCATGACTCAGTTATTATAGAGTCCAAAGATAAAAGAAGTATCCAAAGCATATTAGAAAATTATGCTCAGGTGTTCACCCAGACTCCTGGAAAAATAAAGGGGTATACTCATAGAATTCGAGTGAAGGAGGAATCATACACCCAATCCAAAACATACCCCATCCCATTCCAATACCGGGTTGAGGTGGAAAAGCAGATTCAACAGATGATCGAGTGGGATATTATTGAGCGGAGCCCATCTCCCTATAACAATCCGCTGGTAGTGGTGAAAAAAAATGGAGATTTGCGGCTATGTTTGGACGCACGGAAATTAAACAGCATGACCATCCCTGAGAGAGACATCCTGCCACCGATCCAGGAAGTATTTGTCCAGTTGGCAGGGCAGACGATCTTTTCTACCTTAGATCTTACCGCCAGTTATTGGCAGATGGCCCTAGACCCTCGTGACCGAAAGTATACCGCATTTCGGTATGGAGGACATACCCATGTGTTTAAGCGAGTCCCCTTTGGACTCATTAATAGTGGGGCAGGACTGATGCGATGTTTAAAACAAGTCCTATCCAAAGAGGTACAGAAAAATATGGTCTGCTATGTGGACGATATAGTAATTGCATCGAAAAACATCACTGAACATTTGAAATGCCTGGAACAATTTTTCCGTGAATGTGCCCAAGAAAACATAACTATTAACTTGGAAAAGAGTCACTTTGCGGTAAAAGAAATTACATTCCTTGGACATGTTGTAACTGAGTATGGGGTCAAAGTCCACCCTGAGAAAGTAGAAGCCATCGAGCACTTCCCCAAACCAAAAACTCGGAAACAGGTCCGATCTTTCCTAGGGCTTTGTAACTTCTATCACCGGTTTTACCCAAATTTTGCTCATGAGACAGGAAAGCTGATAGAGTTACTAAAGAAAGATCATAAATGGGAATGGACCGAAGCACATGACAAGGATTTTGAGAACATAAAAAAACATTTCCTTAAAGCTGTAATGTTGTGTCACCCTGATTTTACAAGGACCTTTTACGTCCAGACTGATAGTAGCAAGCAGGGATTGGGGGCTGTGTTATTCCAAATTAATGAAGAAGGAAAGCATCAGGTGCTCTATTTTTCTAGCCGCTCCTTAAAGGGAGCCGAAGTACACTATACCACCACAGAACAAGAAACCCTAGCAATCGTTTGGGCCTGCCAGAAATTCCGGCAATTTCTCCTGGGGTCTGACGTGGTCATAGTGACCGATCACAAATGTTTGGAATTCTTGAATAAGAGTTTCCTTACTAATGATAGATTGATCCGGTGGAGCCTGGCCCTTCAACAGTTCCAATACAAAGTGGCTTACTGCCCAGGGCATGAGAACATTGTGGCAGATATCCTAAGCCGCCATCCTGTTCCTGCCAGTATCCAAAATCCCCAGCTGAGTGACCAGACCCTCAGAATCATGGCCACGACCACGAAGACCCCTATGGAAACTGATTTGACAAATCTACGATATTGGCAAGATGACCAATATGCTAACATTATTTCCAACCTGGGAACTAATCACCTAATGTGTACAAATAAAAGAAATGTGCAGCGATACTCCCAATTCCGCTTAAAAGATGGGATCCTGCAATGTAAAACAAAAGACATGGAGAACCTATGGAAAATCATGACGCCAGATAAGATTAGGATGCAACTGGTCGAACACGTCCACAAAACCTTGGGACATTATGGGCCATGGAAAACTGAGGAAGCCTTGAGACGCCAATTTTACTGGCCAGGTATGTACACACAGATTCTCACAGTGTTACGGAAATGTGCAACATGTGCCCAGACTAAGTTTCCGAACAAGTCTTATGCTGGAACTGTGAAACCCATAACTGCATCAAGGCCCAATGAGCTAGTTGCAATCGACCACTATGGCCCGTTGCCCAAATTTAGAAAGTTCCAATATTTACTCGTGACCTATGATGTTTTTTCCAAATATGTGCGAGCATATCCTGTCCGGGCTGCAGACTCAAGGAATACGATTCGGACCCTCCAAGATAAACAATTCCCTGAGGTGGGAAAACCTAATTCTATTCTATCAGATCATGGTTCAGCCTTCACCTCTAAGGAATGGAAAAGCTGGCTTTTGAAGCAACAACTCACTCATCGGTTGACATCGATTAGGAATCCCCAATCTAACCCATGTGAAAGAGTCATGAGAGAACTCAATCGTCTCTTTCGCACCTACATATCAACCAACCACTGGGATTGGGTAAATAAAACCCCCGAAATAGTTAACTGTATAAACCAGACGATAAATGAATCAGACAATAAATGAATCTACCAGTTTTACACCCAAACGCCTTCACTATGGGAAGCCATGTCGCAACTTATTTCCAAACCTGGTGCCACTAGATGAAATAGTTATTGACCCTATTCGTGACCAAGAAGCTGCTAGAAGACAGTTGGCCCAGGCAGCTGAAAATCGCATAAAGAGGGGTCGGAGGCAATGTCACCAATTTCAGGAAGGCGATCAAGTATGGTTGAGATCTCCCAAGACTAGCAGTGTAGTAAAAAAGGAGTTTAAAAAATTTTTTCCCTTGTATAGTGGACCATACCTTGTTCGGAGAAGATGTCATGAAAATGCTTTTCTATTGGAAGGAGAAAATGAGTTTAATGGCATCTATAATGCACGACAATTGAAACCATACACACCACCCGATCCTCATACCAAAACAGCAAGAAGTTGAAATAAAAATATAAAAAGGAATGAAAGATTCTTTCTTCTCCATACTAAAAACTTGATTCAAATAAGAAGGCAGTTTTGTTTTTTTTTGTCCACAAGAAGCAAAGTTTTCATGCTCATTTAGTAAGGTTGTTTTTCTCACCAACATTATATTAGACTC